>JBBPNA010000709.1:0-12206 GCA_038090555.1 Boletus subcaerulescens | reverse complement strand
ATTTATACTACTAGTACATGCGCACAGACCGTGCAGTGCTTATCTACAGATACTATACTTGTATTACTAGGTCTGAGACTGGGGAACATGAGGCAACATGAGTTGTGTGTTTATTGGAGGATAAGCACACCTGTGCGAGCATGTGTTGGATAGGAGGCATGAGGCGCGCATGAGGCGTGTCGCATGTTAATCTAGAGCACGTCACTGCAAGATCAATATCATGGGAGAAAGTTGGGCTTTGTGGGAAAGTAAGCGAGTGAGCGAACATAGGGGCTATTGGAGTATTTGGTGAATTGTGAGTGAATGAGCGTCTGAAAAAATAAGGAAAAATAGGGAAAAATAGGGGCATTTGTAACAAGCACAGGCTGTACAGGAGCTAATGTAGTCTTTTACGAAAGTCCGGATTTTCAGCCAAGTGTATTCACGACAAATGAGTTCCAGGGTACGATTCTGTCCAAAATGTCCGGCAGTCGGATGGTCATGGAATGTCTGGAGTATATGGAGTCAGAGGTTGTCAGCTTCTGGGACGTAGATGCAATTGTCCTGTAGAAGGAATCCTTTGGAGTTGATACTCCAACGTGGGTCTAACAATGTAGAGGACAGGAGGGGTGACGCGATGGGATCGCTGGGGAGTGCAGAGAGGTTGTCGGACTGGAGTTGCTCTATGTCAATTAGTGCGGATGCTTGGAGTAATGGAGCCTCGAGAACAGTGGCTTGGAGGGAGGTTGCGAGCTGTTCAGGAGTAAAAGTTGATCGATAATTGTCAGGATTGATGCGAGCGAAGTCCTTATCCCCCTCTTTAGGGTAGACGTCCCAGCGTCTAGTCAAAGCGTCCGGTTTCGCTCTGAGCTTACCAGGCCGGTACCGAACAACCATATTGAACTGGTTGAGGTATTCGGACCATTGGGCCTGGCGGCGCGTCAGGAGCTTCATGGAGGAGGAGTATTTGAGGTTTTTGTGGTCCATAAGGACGTCTACAGGGGTCGGAGAGCCTTCCAAGTAATGTCGCCAGGATTTGAACGCCTCGAGGATTGCCAACAACTCCTTGTCATGAGTGTTGTAGTTCAATTCTGCTCCGGTGAAAGTCTGGGAGAAGAACGCGACGGGGTGGAGTTCCTTATCGGAAGGAGTTGTGATGGAGAGAATGCCGGCAACGGCGTAGTCGGAGGCGTCAGTCTTGATGGTGATGGGGATGTTTGGAGTCCAGTGAACTAGCACTGGAGCAGAGGTGAAAGCATCCTTGAGTCGTTGGAAGGACTTCCGACAGACGTCGGAGAAGTCCCAAGTGACCTCCTTGCGAGTAAGGCGGGTCAAAGGAACCACTATGTCAGAGTAACCCTGGATGAAACAACGATAAAAATTGGTGAAGCCCAGGAAGGACTGAATGTCCTTGACCTTTCTAGGCTCAGACCAGTCCAGGATTGATTTGATTTTGTCAGAGGCCATGGAGAGGCCGGTAGGGGAGAGTACATATCCGAGGTACTCGACCGTGTGGGCATGGAATTCACATTTCTCCGGCTTGGCATACAAGCCATTAGCTTGGAGTCACTGGAGGACTTCTCGGACATTTTTACAATGTGATTCCATGTCGTGGGAGTAGATCAGAATGTCATCGAGGTAAACCACAACGAAAACATCTAGCAGGTCTGCAAAGATGGTGTTAACGAACTGCTGGAAGGCTGCCGGAGCATTGGTAAGTCCGAACGGCATGACCAACCACTCAAAGGAGCCATAGCGAGTGCAGAAGGAGGTCTTCCACTCATCGCCCTCCGCAATACAGACCAGATGGTACGCATGCCAGAGATCGATCTTGGTGTAGACCTTGGCTCCTGAAGGGGCATCAAGGAGGTCGGAGGTGCGGGGAAGAGGGTAGCAGTCTTTTCATATGACTTTGTTCAATCCTTGGAAGTCGACACAAAGTCAAAGGGATCCGTCTTTCTTTCGGACAAACAATACCGGAGCTGCATGCAGAGACGTAGATTGTCTGATAAATCTGATATTGAGATGTTCATCCAAGAAGTCATGGAGGGATTGTTGTTCAGTGGCGGAAACAGAGTAGATCTTTCCGATAGGTGGTTCTGCTCCTTCCTCCAAATCAATCTTCAAGTCATATGGCCAATGAGGTGCGAGGGTATCAGCCTTCTGCTTGCTGAAGACGTCCGCGAAACCGTGGTATTCGGAAGGAACACCAGAGAGGTTGATCTCCTTGTCAGAGGGAGCAATGGAGGCGGAGGCGGAGCGAGCGGAGATGTCTTCAGTAGACCGGAGGGAAAGAGAGAACTGGACAGAGCCCTCCATCTTACAAGCTCGATGAAATGCAACTGCATTCACGAACGAGATATGAGTTGCTGGAAGTCCAGGAGCTTTAGGCGGGTCCAGAGAGCGTTCCAAGGGAGGAGTGTCGTCTAGTGACGGAGAAGGAACACTTGGAGGTACAGAGGGTGATATCAGGGTTGGCATCCCGTCTGCAGGAGTACGGAATGTGATGCTGCTCGTAACCCAATCAATCAATGGATTGTAGCAGGTAAGCCAGCAATGTCCAAGAACAAGGCTGCATGAAGGATCCAACAAGGTTACATAAAATGTATTGGCGATGGAGATGCCAGAAGTGAAGTGGATGGTTAAATCTACCACAAGGGTAATGATGGAAGTTGAGGAGCCGTTGAAGAGATGGAGGTTTATCGGAGGGACGGAGTACGCAGTAATGTTGTTTTTTGTGACAAACGCAGTGTCTACAAAACAATGAGTCGAACCGGAGTCAACGAGGATGGGTACATTAGAGAGGTTATGTACGGGAAGTGAGACAAAAGGACGTAGAGAGTTTGGATCGGAAAGAGTGGACACGTTAAGACGTAATTCCGTGATAGCACAGTTCGGATCAATGCGACTCCCAGCCTGTGCAGACATGCAAGAGTCGCACTCTAATTTTTTGCCTCCGAAGAAGCAGAGGTCATTGCCGGAGCCTCTGTAGTCATGGTAGCTGCACGGGCTTTCGATGCTCTAGAGGTGGACTTCAGGCAGTCCTTGGCAGAGTGACCACTCTCACCACAGAAGAGACACAGATTGAGGTTCATCCGGCGTTGATGTTCCTCCGGAAGGAGTTCTCCATCTTTGCCTAACTTCGCCGCAATTGCATCAGATTTGGGAAGGGTGCTATTACCCTTCTTGTTTCCCCCTCCGGAGGAACCAGAGTTGGAAGTCATAGAGGTGCCTTTGGACTTGTCGTCCTTTGGCGCGGGGGAGTTAGTCGGAGCAGAGCTCAACGACTTACTGGAGCCATGGTTGTTGGAGGAGTTCGAAACAGGGGCTTTTGGAGCGCATGAAATTTCTTCCTTGCACTCCCAGTACCTCTGATCGATTTGCTGAGCAAGTGCACGAAGGTTGTGGATGTTGTCAGGTTTACTGTGACGAGCAATTTCGTCCTTGATGCGATCCGGAAGTCCGATGTAGAAACTCCGGCGGAGAGCACCAGGTTCCCATTTCCAGACTTGGTTCACGAGATGGTTCCACTCAATGATGTACTTTGAGATTCGCTGAGTGTCCTTCATGTGCAGTTGCTCAAGTTGAGCTTCTGCTTCAGCGACGGGGTCATGAGGGCCGAAGTTGGACTGTAGTTCATATAGGAAGGATTGCCAGTCTATCATCCAGAGAGGATGATGAGAAGGAGTGGTATCTCCGAGCAAGTCTGGCTTGAAGTAGTCGAGAGCCATCCCTTTGAGGTATGACTGTGCAAAGGTTACTCTGCTCCGGTCTTTTCGGAAAGCCTTCTCACTGGCTTGGAAGTTGATTTTGCATTGCACTATGAAAGAACAGAGTTTCTTCAGGTCTGACCCGTCGAAGGTGTCCGGTTCTCAGACTTTGGTTCTTGTGTCGCTAGTAGTACTCTTGCGACAGAGTGCTTGGCGAGTCATATCGCGAATGGCATTAGCCAGTTGGTTGAATGGCTCAAAAGCCAAGGGGACGTCATTGGCTTCCTCTTCTCTGGGTTCACGTCCGAAAAAGTGTTCGGAGTCTGGAGTGGAGGAGTCATCGCTGTCAGGATTGTCAGGGTCGTCATCTCTGCCTCCACCTCCACCTCCTGCTCGTGCTCCTGGTAACGGAGTTTCAGGGTGTCTATCGCCCCAGTCATGTTCTTCGTCTTCCAGTAAGGTCCAGAAATGAGAGACTTCTGAAATTCAGTCTTCTGGGAGTGGAGTGAGTGGGGACGGGGCAGGGCTGGCACGCCACCTTGCTGAGACTGAAGGTGCGGCACAGTGGGTTAAGCTGACGAATTCGCCTGGTACAGTGCAAGTGCTGCCAAAGGCAGACTGCAACATGTTGGTGCGTGAGGTTCGGGTGGTACGTGTAGTCATGATGTGGAAGGGATTGTGACATGAGGCAGTACGAAAATACTGTCAAGTCCAGATCCTCTGGGTTCAAGTCCAGCGAGATCCGGGAGAGATGGTAAAGGGAAACAGAGGTTTGACTGAAGTTGACAGAGGTGCGGAGGTGTGGAGGTGCGGAGGTACGGAGGTGTGGGGTGCGGAGGTATGGAGGTGTAAGGACATTGGCGCAGGACTTATGTGTCGCACCCTTGTCAAGTCCCGTGTCCTCATATTTAGGGTAGAGAAAGAGGGAAATGAAGTCAGACTTGAGAGGAGGTGACTTAGTTAATTTTCGTACTGAAGGTACGACAGAATATTACAGGGGATTTATATACTACTCGAAATCTGGAAGAAGTCCAGATCCGAGACTACTGCGCAAAGGTGATGTACATTGGATTGGAATGATGAACAACGGAACACGGAGCACAGCCGGGATGGGCTGTACCGATCAAGAGGTGAAAATGTAGACTAGAACAGAAAAAGATTAATGTAGGTACAAGTACAGAGTCGCAACTCCGTAGATGTCCATTACTCCTTGGTCAAGATTTCCCGAAGTACTTCAGAGTTGACCAGAGTTGGACTTGGTAATTTCTGGGTCGTGACATCCCTCACGACTTCGCCACTTTCCTCCAGTACTCACACTCCCTTGCATACACAGAAAGACCTGATTACAATCACCTCCATTTGCTGCTCCACCACCATATGCTCAACACATCAGTCGCAAGCCGTAACTTCTCTGATTTCAGCAAACTTGCCAATGACAAGCAGCCATCTCCACCTCACAAGAATTTTAGTAACTTTGCATCATCCCTCACAGCCTCACCAATCTCAATAGGATCAACCGACCATCAACAAACATACCATGAGCGTGAAGACAGCATCGCCAAGGGAAAAATGTAAGTAATACCCATTGTTTTACCAGTTTCTCTGACAGATGTAGTGTGTCCAGGAGGAAAGCATGAAAATCTACCCCAAAGAAAGAACTTTTCACTCTATGTTGCAGTAGCAGGCTTGCTCATTCCTGTGGACCATTTTGGTGGCCAATGTTGTTGTTCAATATTGCATGATGTATGTAGGAAGTGTACTATGGGACATTACAGCCATGTAGCATATTTATTGTGGTACTTTTAACTACTTCCAATGCCAACTTGAGGCTGACTAGGCAGTGAGGGCTTTGACTGATGACATATCAGCCATAAGCCGACTAGTCCGACTAGTTAAGCCAAGCTGAGCTGTGTGACAGCAGCTGTTATGACATAACCAGCCACGTCAAGCCATAGCCATCTTAAGCTGTAGCCAGCTAGCAACTAGCCAAGTCATGACATGGCTAGACTGAAGTCGATGGAGGTGCGGAGGTACAGAGGTATGGAGATGTGAGGACGTTGGCACAGGACTTATGTGTTGCACCCTTGTCAGGTCCCATGTCCTCATATTTAGAGTAGAGGAAGTGAGAAGTGAAGTCAGACTTGAAAGGAGGTGACTTAGTTAATTTTCATACTGAAGGTACAACAGAATAATACAAGGGATTCATATACTACTTGAAATCTGGAGGAAGTCCAGGTCTGAAACTAATGCGCAAAGGTGATGTACATAGGAGCAGAATGATGATCAATGGAGCATGGAACACAGCCAGGACAGGCTGTACCAATCAACAGGTGAAATGCTGACTAAAGCTGAAGGAGGTTAATAAGAGGTATGAGTCTGTGGTTGCAACTCCGTAGATGTCCATTGCTCCTAGTCAAAGGTTCCCTGAGGTATTCCAGAGTTGACTGAAGTTGGACTTGATAGTTTCTGGGTTGTGACAGTATCCTCCTCTTAGGCCGAGCCCTTGAGGCCTGTCAGGAAAACCCCTGAGTGGAAAGTCCATGTGGAGGTTTCTTGTCCGAGGTCATGTGAGGTGATCCACCTATGGATCAATGAATGGAATTGGAACTCTGCTGATTCCTGTATATAAAAGCAGGGTACTCTCTGATTGGACATCCAACAACTCCTGATGTTGAATTCTGTTGCCAACATCAAACAGTGGCTGGATGCCTGCCTCTCAGAGCACCAAGACAACAACGACCAGACATCAGAGGCCAAGTTCTTGGAGTGATGGAGGCACGCAAAGGTGTGCAAAGAGGAAGAGGAGAGCTATAGACGTGAGGTGGAAGAGTATTGAGTGGCAGAAGAGGCAGAGGCATGCTGGAAGGCAGAGGCTGATGAGGCAGTGCACAAGCGGGTGAGTGGCCCTCTGGTCTCTTTAGTTTTTTGCTAATGGAGTTCAGGCTGCAGAGAAATAAGGGAAAAGGGTGAGCACTGCTGCAGTGCAGGAGGTGCGAGCACCAGGGGATTGAGTGTGAGGCTGGGCCCAGTAAGGGGACATCATGCTTGGAGTGCCTAGGCAAATGCATGGGTATACCCCCAGGTGGCAGTGCTAATACCTATACCCATACCTACTGATACACCCATACTCTCAGTGAGGGTGTGGATGAATTCATGGGTACCACAAATGCATACTCATACTGATACCTGTACTCTAAGGATCTGGGGGTTCTCTAATACTTTCTAGTAATTTTGGCAGCAATACATACATAGCAGATCACGAGTCTCCACCATCATCAACAGTAATCCTATCCCATCCATCCTCAAAAGCCTTCTCCTCTCCCTCAATGTCTGGCAATGAGCTTATCTTCTTCACATTGTCTGATTTGATGAGATTGAGCATGCTCCAGTTGCCTAGACACAACAGTGCATATATGGGCTGTACGGAAAGGTGAGAGCAAACATGAGATAGGAGTAGGTGGCCATGACTGAACACCCACTCATGGACATGGCTGGGATGGTGAGATAGTTAATAGCCATGCAGGAGAGCTTGGAATAGATAGCATGCCACTTGTGCCACCAGCAGATGGTGTCATCAGCCTGTTCTATGTCCACTGAGAGGTAGCAGTCGATTTTGGACCATAATTGATCTGCTTTTGGGGTGCCAAGGCTGTCATGTTGTCAAACATATTTCCCAACTTGTTGCCCTTGATGGATTCATCTGCAATCTCAATGATGGCATCATTATCATCCATTGTTGAGTACAAGTGCTTGAATTCCTTATGCATAAGCACCTCTGCTGTGTCAATTCATTCCGACTCCCAGTTTGCGTTTTTGAAATATGCCAGCTTATGGCAGGGGTGTAAGACCATTGCAATACAATAGACTTCTGACAAATCTGTCAATGAGTAGTATCAGTTGAGTGTTTTCTTCCTGAGTGATACAGCCACACAGATTGCAGGATGGAATTGTCAGTTGTGCATGAATGTGGTGAGTTTCTTGTCAATGATGTCCATTGCAGGAATGACAGTGGCAAGGTTCAGCATTGAATGAGAGAAGAACATTGTTGCGTCTTTGAGGACCTGTCAATGCATCAGCAAACCTACATTTTTTCTGAGTTATCAAAATCAATGACCTTTCTGTGTTGTCTGACATGACTGATGGCAGTGTTATCAGTACTTTTAGTCTCTCAGTTCATAAGTAATTCATTGCTATTAGCATCCTCAGAGCTATCAACATATCAGCTTGTCAATTAACCTGTGATATCAGTCCCATCAGTTCTTCCAGTAAGTCAATTGATCATCTGGTCAGTTTTGTCAGTCTTGTCATCTCACCAGTCAGTCAGTCAACCAGTCAGTCAGTCATATCAGTCTATCACATAGCCAGGTTATCAGCCAATTCAGCCAATTCAGTCTATCAGGCCATTAGCTGACCAGTTAGTCATTTCTGTCAGTTACTCAGTTGGTCAGTTGTTCAGTCAGTCAGATTTGTCAATGTTGTCAGTTTATCAGCTAGGTAGTTGATTAGTCAACCAGACCATTCAATATATCATTTTGTCAGCTGGTCAGTAAATCAGTTCAATCAATCAGGTCAATTTATCAGTGATCAGTCCATTCAGGCCTGTCAGTCTTGTCATTGATCTCAATCACCCAGAAAAAATGTAGGTTTGCTGATGTGTGGGTGATCACGTGATCATGGTGAGCTATGCTTACTTATATCATACAACCGTTCTCACACCGCACCTTCAGCACATCAGCCAATTGCTCCAACACAGTCCACTCTGCATCACTCAGCTCTAGCTGGCACAATCTCAGATCCTGGCTCTGCATTGTTGTGTTCACAGTGTCCTTGTGCCCAAGTGCATAAATCAACATGTTGAACATTGAATTCCACCAGGTATCAACATTGTACGGTAGCAAGGTGAGCTCCATCTTCAACTCATTTAGAACCTTGAGCCAAGCAGGAAGATGGATGGTCATTGAGTTGATGATCTTGAAGGCCAATTTATGAAGCTGAGCAGTGGGATTCAGATGAGAGGACGCAAGGTGAGTGGGAATGTTACTTGCCTTTGCTAATGCATATTTCACTGGTTGAATCTCTTGTTCTAGGAGCTGCCATTCTCAATTGTTCAACTTGTCTGTCTCATCAACCCATCCATCATCATTATCACACTCATCAAGGTCTGCCTTGTTGTCAGTGTCACCCTCATCCTCCTTGTTTGGTTCCTTGGGATTTTTTGGATCTGCACCGCCACGATTATCATGATTGTCTTGATCATGGTCACCCTCTTTGCTGTTGTCCTTCTTGATATTGAACTGACAAAGTACGCTCTTTGCAACTAGGTTTACAATATGCAAGAAGCAGCACATGTGCAAAGCTGGTCCAGCAAATCCATTAGTGAGTACCACCAACTCTCAGATCATGATATCATTGTTGGCTGTGCTATCACAAGTCATGCTGAGAATCTACAACGAATGAAATGGTTATCCAATTTCACCATCTAATGTTGACATATCTGAACTGATAGTCTGAAGTCCTTCAGTGTCTCAGTAAAGACCTTTGCCATTGTCAACCTGGTGTGTGACTTTGGGACAGTAAGTAAGATTCTGTCATATCCTGTCATCTAAATCTGACTCATACCTCAGTGACTTTGACTATGTCCAACAAAAAACTCAATAGCTTGTCATTGTGCTCCAAATGCATATAAAATGTGACGAACACATGGTGATTAGCTGAGGACCATGCATCTGTTGTAAAATTGATCCTTCCTGGATAGTTCCGCAGCATGTTTGTGATCCAACCGCAAGTGCATGCAAAGGAAATAAATCACTGTGTCTTTTTATGAGTGTACTGGCAGTGTGAGTAGGTTACCTGTCCTTTTCCCTTTCTTTCAAATGCTGTACTGATTGTGCCGTCTCACATATAGCATCCAATAATCTTGTTGCATACTTCATCTGCATTCTTGGCCTCGTCCACTGCCTTCAAGATGTCTCCATCCCAACTCTTGCAAACCTTGACATGTTTGTGCATATTACTCGTCGAGCATGCATCCTTTGTGTCCATATAGCGGCATACCTACAAATTACTATCAGGTTCACATCCTTCATGTTCATATAGTGGCATACCTTGACTTTGCAGCCTTAAGCAGCGCACTTGAACTCGTGGGCACAGCGCCCATCATTTTCGATGATTTTTGGTTTTGGCTTGAAGAAGGCATACACAGGTGACACCCACTCCTTCATGAGCTGTTCTAACTCGTCATTAGGTGTCAATGGGTCAGCATCATTGTCACCAATGCTGCTGTCATGGTTATCTCTGCCTTCACTGATGTCACCATCACCATCACCATCTCTGGCTGGTTTCCCGCTGTCTTTGCTGTTGTTGCCAACATCGTCATGGTCACTGTCGTGGTTGCCACTGTTGCTATGATTATCAATGGGGGAATGTAGTACCAAGTCTGGTGCATTCATGCTGGGGGCGCCTACCTTCAGTTCCTTGCTCACAAGCTGTTTCAGAGCTGCTTTTTCACTGGTAGGTCCACCCTTCCTTTTGTTGAATGGTGCTTGATAATTGTCAAGCACAGCTTGTGCTTTTGAGCTATGGAAATCTGCTCTAGAAGATGAACTCCAAAGTCTCAACTCCAATCATGTCTATGAGACCATACTCATTCCAGAAGGAGTAACCCCAATTACCTCCAAACCAGTATTCCGAATCAAATGGGTCAGTCCGGAAACATTGAACGTTACAAACTTTGGATTGTTGCACATGGCTTCACACAAAAGGAAGGAGTGGATTACCAGGAAGTCTTTGCTCCAGTAGCTAACCTCGACTCGGTCCGAACCCTAGTTGCCTTGGCTGTCAAGCACGACCTAGAGTTGGATCAGATGGATGTATCCACAGCATACCTCAATGGAGAACTGCAGGAAGATCTATACATGTCACCTCCGACAGGTGTTCCAATCCAACCCGGATATTGCTGGAAACTCTGACACTCCTTGTATGGACTCAAATAAGCAGGCTGGACTTGGAACAAAACCCTAGACCAGAAGCTTGGAGAACTTGGATTCTTTCGTTTAGATGCAGAGACATGCCTCTATGTATTTCGGAAAGATGGCCAAATCTGTTTCCTAGTCGTCTATGTCAATGACCTACTCCTAGCTGCTACTACCCGAAAGTTCATGGACTCCATAAAAGCAAAACTCTCTGCTGCCTTCAAAATGCATGACCTTGGGGAAGCCAAATTCATTCTTGGAATTAAAGTCAAACGAGACTGAAAACTCCGAACCATATCCTTATCTCAATCACAGTACTCCCGAAGAGTCCTGGAACACACCAGCATGTCCACCTGCAAACCAGCATGGACTCCCATGGCACACAACTCCCAACTGTCTGCAATTGATCCAAATCATGATCAGATCATTCCAGAAATGATCATCGAAGGCAAACAGGTTTCATACCTCACAGTCATAGGGTCATTGATGTATCTCATGCTCAGAACTCGCCCGGACCTTGCTTATACAGTAGGCACACTCAGCCATTTCAGTGCCAAACCCAAACACATTCATTGGGAAGCAGCAAAACGTGTGCTACGGTACATCCAGGCTACCAAGGACATGGAACTCCGTTTTGATGGAACAGAACTTTCCACAGATATGGACTTCCATGGATATACCGATGCCAGATGGTCTCAGGACCTGGACAACTCCCATTCTACTTCTGGTTTTGTTTTCATCAGCAATCGTGGAGCCATTTCCTGATCCAGCAAACAACAGAGCATGGTAGCACTCTCCACCACAGAATCAGAGTATATCGGACTCAGCAATGCTGGACAGCACTTGGCCTGGCTCTGGTCATTCTTTGATGAAATCGGATATCCTCAGAAAGTGCCTACAGAGCTATTCTGTGACAACCAAGCAGCCATCATCCTCTGTCGTGATCTGCAGTTCTGAACACAGACAAAACACATCCAATGAAAATATCACTTCGTCCAGGATGACATAGTCGGAAAGGGAGAAGCAGTAGTCTGGTATGTTTCCACCAAGGACATGATGGCGGACATACTCACAAAACCTCTTGCCAATGAACCACATTGGAAATTCGTTCAAAGTATGGGATTGAGGCTATACTCAAGTGGGAGTGACAAATGATGACAGTCCCGACTGTTCCGTGTTCCGGTCTCAGAACCCCTATTCCGGAACCCCTTCCGGAACTTTCCCGCGCCTTCTGATCTCACAACCCCCAGAACCACTTCCGGAATATTCCCATGCTCTCGGAACCTCGGAACCACTTCCGGAAGTGCAGAAGCACCAGAAGTACTGCCACCCTTATCCTCTTAAACCTTAGAAGGTTCTTTCTGTAATGACCTAGTTATTCAATCTATGAACAACTTGGTAGTTGTGATGGCTTTGCTGGCTAGAGGGCTCTTGCAATGAGTAAGTCTCTGTGAGAAGATGGTCTATTAGGCTTGTAGGCCTCAAGAAACTAGGGAAAGAACAAGGAGAACTAGACTAGAGAACTAGATACTAACTAGATCGACTA
>JBBPNA010000708.1:0-12220 GCA_038090555.1 Boletus subcaerulescens | reverse complement strand
ATGCGAGATGGTCTCTACACCTGCGCCGTGTTTCAAACGTGTCAGAGCGAATGGGTCGTGTAGACATAACGAGGTGCACGCTACCACTCCCGGAGAGGTCCTCATACCAGACCTGTTTTGAGTTGACGACGTGGAAGCAGTCAGCTATTCCTTTGGGTGAGACATTGATGTGGCCTTGAACGCTGAGCGGGGCGGTGGCAACCCAGAAGGTATGTTGTTGCTTGATCCATTCGAAATGCGACTGAGGTATGTCGTTGTAGAACCTACCCATTATGTGGTGGGGGCCTTACTGTGGCTTTAGGCTGGACTTAGAAAATTCAGTTATTAACGCTTCCATTTTCCTCTTCGAACGTGGCCCACAGCGAGACCCTTCTATCCTCGGCGTCTCTCGGTTTTTATCCATTGTATTCGCACTGGTTGCATCTGACGTGGTCCAGGGCGCATTCCGACACGAAATTCAGCTACAATTTGAAGGGGTTTCTGGCAATGTTACACTGTCTAACACATGCCAACAGACACCATACGGGAGTACCGGCACGATGAACGGGTTTCGTGGATAGTGGGATGTAATACTTAAGATATGTATCTTGTGTTCAGGTACAACATGTGAACAACCATGAACTTTCCTGAGCTCATGGATCGCAGGCACGTTTCCCAGCGTTGCCATGACCTCGACCCCCTCCTTGTCTAGCCAAACACGTCGTTCTGAGAACCCGAATCGCTTCCTACCGAGCCTTCTCTACCGCGACACTCGAAGCGGCGCTGTTATTGTAATCATCAGATTTTGGTTGTAGCTTATGGTCCGTACCCCTCTTGTAAAAGTAGGACACGGAGAAAATCTCGACCAACGGGATTCCGAGAAGAAACCATAACGCGGCTGAACGCCCATGGAACTGTTCAATGTCACCATGGATAGCCTCCACGGACGTTTCGATGGAGCAGAACACCGCAAGCCCAACTGCGGCACCAAATTGCAGGGCTCCATTGAAAATTGCACCTACCGTACCTGCCATGGATGCGGGTACAGCCTGGAAGATAGCGATACTGCAGGATGATAAATACCAGATACGTTGCTAGGAGTATATCGGGATATCCGACTTACTTTGTGTGAGTGTATGTCAACATCGTACCAGCACTACCGAGACAGAATGCAGGGAACACGTAGAGCCAATAGTCCTCCGGCCGACCACCACCTACAGCAACTAGGGCAGTGGATACAGCGACCATAAAGAGACCAATGAGAATGATCCATTTCGGACAAACGACTCTAGATAGTGATCCTGTGAAGCCCATTATCATGGCAGCCACACCGAGCGGGAACCTAAAAGAATATGAAAACATTATTTGTACTTTCATGCAGATACTTACATGTGAATCGCGGTTGAGATGACCGTCCAGTGGAAAATATCTTGCCACAAAGTCATAAAAGCGATGAAGAGTGCATCCCACCAAAAGAATGGCAACAGTGCTGCACCAAAGAGCACGGAGAAGTTGTTATAAAACCACGTGCGAGGGGGTCTAGAGCGGGGAACAGTGAACTCGTGGATATGGATAAGAGAGGGTGCGACGTACATCGCCGCCTTGTCAACAGGGATTAGGGTTTCCCAATAAAAGAACCCAACGATGAACAATATCGAAATTATCAACGGTGTGAGGACTCCTGCGGTAGCCCAGCCATCCGCTGATCCCGACGTCACCGAATAGATGAAAACAATGAACGCAACTGACGGTATTATGTTAGTAGTGTATGCAGGCTAGCGTTTTACGAAGATTAGGCACCAGTCAAAATCGAAATTCCGATTGCATCGAGACTCTCCCATTTCGCACAGCGCGCGTCAGGCTCGTCTTTAGACTTTGCAATTTCCGAGGGAATTATGAATAAACACGCTAAGGAAACTGGAAGGGCGACAATTGCACCGAACCAGAAGACCCAGTGGTACGATGCGTATTGGACTAGGACCGCTCCGATGAAGAGCCCAAGCACTGTAAATACCATGTCATTGTTTGCAAAGTTAGGAGTAATGCCAACGCCAACACCCACCATCTGCAACTGCACCACAACCTCCGAGCACAGCGATCCCCCGAGCTTGTTCAAGTGGTCCCGGGAACACACGCACCAAAAGTGCGAAAGCGGAAGGTATCGTCAGCGCAGATGCTGTGACACAAGTCAGTGGACTCAACACCCTATAATTTCTTACTAACCAATGCCCATAAGCGCTCTGAATACAAGGATCGCAATTTTGTTGTTCACAAAGCCGGCGCCGAGAGAAAGAATTCCCAGAAAGCACATCCCTGTAATGAAGGCATTTTCTAACACCTACTGTGTAAACTTTCAGGAGGATCATTCGCGTTGTGCTTACTCGGATTATAAACGTCACTTATCCGGCCGCTCTTCAAACACAGGTCAGATCCCGTGGTAAGTAAGAAGGTAACGAAACGCACGATCAACAGAAACGACGCAGATGTGAGTTTAAATGCACTGATGATCCAAGCGGATTGACTCCCTGTAATACCCGTAGAACCCATGAGAGTAGGTATTGCAGGAACAAGTGCAGCATTGTTGAATGCATCCAGGAATTGTGCGGAACAAAACATCAATAATAGAAAGACTTTGCGTGTCAACGAAAACTGCTTTGTCGGTTCATCTGTCATTGCTTCGCGGGGTGTGGCCTGAGCATGTGCCGACTCGGACATCGTGCTGAAGAATTGCAAGCGGAGAACTTGCAGCCAGACGAGGTGGAGCAAAGGTGGGAAAGAGATATTTACTCTCCCTTGACCCAATGTCCATTTATCGCCATCTTTTTAAGGATAGCGGAACAACGGTGCTTGTCCGCCCATCCATGTACAGAGATGTCAGCTCACGACTAGGAAGTCGTACATGAGAGAGATACGTTTCAATCGATTTCATACCTGTCAAACGCGACAACCCAAACCCGCCGAATGCCGTGAGGGAAAGAACATCTCGACGACTCCCGAAGTTAAGTTAAGAAGACAACCAATATGAATACAAAACTTCACGGTTTGAATTTCGAACTTTTGCAACGACCGCGACTTGCCGAGGACGTAACGAGGAGCCATTGTAGCTACGATGGATCTGAGCGTGTGAATGCATCAGACCTGCGTTCCATGCCTGTCACAGAGTGAGTGCGGTAGGCTTGCTCGCCGAGGGGAGGTCCGAAACGTTGCCAACTAGGAAATCACCAGGTAGGGTCGGCAGTTTCCACCGACGGCGGGCTCTTCAGTGTATAGCCACTCGGACTTTTCCTGCACTACAGATACCTTGACATCCACAGCTGGATCAATATTTAGGACTCACCAGCCTATACCTGATGTTACCTCACATTCGAAGCGACGGTGTGAAGGATCCGACTGTAGTCAAAAGATCCGAATCGTGCCGGGAAGAGCCGACGCGACTCCTACGGCGTTTAGCAAGGATCAGACTAAGCCGCAGTCGCGACGTACTACTTCACTTGGTGCAGATCCCCATATAATGCATTGAGATACTGATTGGTCGATCTGCAGCAGTATAGCCGTACTAGCCAGTCAAACCAAACGCAGTCTCACACAACCAGTAGTCGAAAAAAAAAATGCAACGAGGATCATGCTAAGTACGCGGTTGTAGTACATGGTATAATACAACTTGAAGCCTTGAAGCTTGGAGTACAAAAAAGTCCGCTCAGTCAACCCTGTTTCTAAACATGACCTTTGCACGAGGATTGGCTGCGATCATACTGCCAAAGTGCCAGCTGGGCGGGCGCTTCGCGTTGTCCTCCAATTTCACGTCGTATGTCATAACAACATGGGCAAGCATGGTTTTCAGCTCATTCGCAACGAGGAAACGTCCCGGGCTGTTACACGGTCAAAGGGTTGGACCTGAGAGGTGGCGGCGAAAAGGTCGTACCAGGCTTGTTTACCGAGTCCAAAGAACAAAGACTCTGGTGTAGTCGAGGCAAGTTGATACCTAGAACCACCCCCATCTTCGTCGCACATCTGAGCAAACCGGAAGGGATCGAATACTTCGGGATTCTCGTAGAAACGTTTGTCGTGGTGAAGAGATCGGGTCGCCGCACCAATCTGCGCTCCTTTTGGTATGACGGTTCCATCCGAGAACGTGAAATCCTTTAAAGCGATACGTGAAAGAGTTACTGATGAATCAAGTGATCAGATAATCTTCGCAAAGAGATGAGTGCGAGAACAGGTACCCATGGCCATTCCTTCCACACGTTGACACTCCTTCAGGAAGCTATCTACTTTTCGCATCCTGCTCATTGTAGCCTTGGACCATCCATATTTCTCAATGACACCTTCGACTTCCTCGCGAAGGGGTTGAATGTACTGAGGATTCGCTGCAAGGTAAAAGAGCCCATGAGTGAAAGCCTATCACGCGGGGTATCTTAGACCGGGATGAGGCTACCACAAGAACTCGAACGTACATGAGAGGTTGTCTACAGCACAAGTGAGGAACTGAGTGTCCGTTATTACAACGAGGATGTACTCACCAGATTTGCTGCGGTATTAACAACCAGAATACGAGTTGTCAAGCATTTTGGTGTCGACTCCAGACCCTCTGCATCTTCCATTAACCATGACAGAAGGTCATTCTATCAAAGATCGCAATCAACATCTTCTCACCAGCAGTGAGGGCAACGAACAGGCTTATCGTCCCACTCCGTCCCGTACTCGTTCAGGCGTTTCTGTCGCTCTTCAATCACTGGACCAAGAAGCTTCGCACCACGCTTGATCCACTGAGGGAAGTTCGTAAAACGAGCAGCTAGCCTAACACTGCGTTGGAAATCACACGCAGGACAACGAAGTGACATCAACTTACTGTCTCATAAATCTAGGAAGTCGTGCGATCAAAAGGCCGCTTTTGAAAACATCGAAAGTGCACTGGATGTTAAGGTCTATCCAATCTGGATTGCGGCCTGAAGCAATTGAATCAGGTACCGAAGGAAGAGGCGACGGGCGGGAAGCATACACAACGGGTGGCCGACAAATATTCTATTGTTCGTCCTGCAGATAACCTTTTCGATGGTACTTACTGCCGGTACACATTTCCACTCTGAGGGCTCCCTAATCAGTACCAGGTAACAAACATTTGTAAAATCAGATTTCTCGCCATTTCCCCTAAGATCCAGGACGTCAGCAAAGGATGATACAATCTCATCTCTGATCTCCGGATATAAGACTTCAAGGTTTCGTGTAAGATGGGAGCGAAGGACGTCGACGTGATAGGGATTATGGTGAATTTCTGGTCCCAGTGTGTACTCAAGCTGAATTTCCTGCAGACAACATTAGACACGAGATGGTTTCAGGAGAAAAGGCCATCACTCACAGTATTGATGGCTTCCAGAGCTGATAGCTCATTTTCGGGTGCCTTCGCCAGTTCTTCCACCTGTGCGCGGCTACTTACAATAATCGTCCAACGGTGAGGTTCAGCAACCCTGAAAGGCGTAGAGTTGAACTATAGGATCGAGAGTTACTACACCATGACCATGCAACGCACAGGACTTGCCTTCTCGTAGCCCTCTTGTATGATATCTTGAGCGTGCGTCAGATACCTGAAACCAGCCCACCAGGAGCCAAGCCAAGTATTTGAGCCTATAGCCGGGATGGCGTCAAGCTAGTAAAAATTAGAATAAGTATTTCCTCTAATCACCGTGCTCACATTGGGACCTTGAGACAGCTTTACTATTAAGGTGGCGGCGGCGACGAGGCCTACAACACCATAGATTACACCTGATACATTTGTTAGTGTCTCTGGCAGTTGAAAACTCATGGTGGGAGGGCGTCACGATACGAGTCGCACTCGAAGCCAGCAGAGATTTTACTCTGAGCCTACTTATCTCCATTAATATGGCGGTGTCACTGGCACTTATATCACAGCCTATCACTAGCCAAAGGCATAAATGCTCGCAGTGCGGCTGTGACGGAATCCATGCCAAAAGGCCAGACTGCGACTGTGGTCTTGTTTGGATACATCGACTAACTAGTCACACTGGCAATTAACCCAAGGACTCTAGGCTAGGCCTGGGTAGGCCTGGGACTGTCTATCCAAGTAGTGCCTCATATAAACGATCTGATCACCAGACCAAGCAACTGGTGAACGACTATCTTCATCCGACTCTTCGGCGGCAGTGAATACCCCTCAGGAGGGGAGAAGGCTAATGAAGTTTTACTCTTACTATGCCGCTAGAGCATCGAGTACTAACGTCTGAGGTACAGTAATTCCCTTATCCGCAAAGTCTAAATTATAGCCTATTCGCACTCAACGATTGATACTGCACAACCGAAGTGGATGTCGTTATGCCCTCCCTAGATTCAAACTAATATTCTTGCTACTGAGAATGGTGAGTTAGCGTATCTTGCAGACACGTACCGTGCAAGAATGGCACAACTTCTGGCTCATCCATACCCTCTATCAACCCGGACAGGCTCCACACACATCCCAACTCACCCGGGGCTTTCGACTTGCCGACCCCTGGCCATGACGTGCGAGGGGGCAAGAAGTTCAAGTCGAGTTGTAAGACACGTTTTTGAATTGCTAAGATGATTCAAGATGTGTGCCAGTGAGATGGCTCAGCGGTGTTGAGGAAACCCCAAGCTTACGTCCATTTTAGATAGGCTCTGCAAATTTGAAGGTGTACTATATGCCTAATACTCACATCTCGGGAATCGTCTTGAACGCATACCGGCCTGAGGATTTTTCAGCATAGATTTTCTGCGGAACGTGGCCTTCTTACCTGTGCGCATGGTATGTAACGGAAACGTTTTCGAGTCTGGGAACTCCTACTAATCAGAGGATAAAGTTATGGCGCACCGGCATGGGTGTGCCTGTGCCAGGTCGAGGCGTATGTTTTGGCTACCAAACGGCCTCCGACCAACCTGTCGAGGGCGTTGTCCGACGGCGTTCAGAGACAAGCCCGTCATCTTGATAGTGGGGGTAAAGAACTCCTCAGATCAGGAAGATAGAATTGTGAGTATATAAAGCAGCAGAGAAGCACGGTATATAACAGCTAGGACGTGATGTAAGGAACGCTAAATCGGATAAGAAAAAGAAGCATCCATTTGAAGCCAAATAAACCTTTCGTCAGTTGTACTACCAACGAAGCGAATTGTTCTTTAATGCGTGGACATCGAGCAGATATCCGAACGTGGCCATAAAACTACAGGGCCATTGGACTTCGACTACCCGCATTGTGTGCGTTGCTGTAGGGATAGGGTGCCAAGCGAATCTCTTCATCGTAGCTGGCACGCGGACGGATCGCAGAAGGGTTGTCGTTGGTGGAGACCATGTCTGCTGGATATTTGCCGTCAACACCAAATGCTTGACCAAAGTCCATGCTCTTGTAGTTGTTCACGATTGCAGCATCTGACCGACGACCGGAATGACAGCCGAGGAAAAATTTGAGAGACCCAACGATTTCCACAATGAAGTCCGCTAATAAAACGTCAGAAACTAAAAACATGAAAAGAAACCTCCATACTGAAGTTGATGCTGTGCAGATCGGTAAGGGGCATGTCAAAGAAGGGTGAACTGACTCACCTATCCCATAACGGGCGCCATATACTGGTTTTGGGTGCACCTTCAGCTTTGTACTCGTTCCAGGTATACGCCCACATCATCAAGAGAGAGAAGAATACCATCTGGGTCACAGATTCAACACGGTTCAAGGCTGTCGATGTTGAACGTTACCTCGACGCAGATAGCTAGAGCATTCAGACCGTCTGCAATATTGGTCGCTGTCCAGTATTGCGTAGCTGCAGAAAACGGAAAAGTTAATCTCCAAAAGTCCTTGAGCAGAGACTGCTCAAGAGACTTACACTTGATGACACGCCCTGCAAGCGTATCGAACTTTTTCACAGAAGTCGAAATCCGTCAAAGGCGCTCTGTTGGTATAAATAACACTTACCACAAATGATTGATAAAATGTGAACATAACGATAAGCTTGATAGACAGAAATTTCGCAAGAGGCCGTCGTCCGCGAAGCTCATCTTTGGTGAGACCGTAAAATAGAAGCAGCCCATATAGAGCGATGCTAACCGATATTTGAATAAAATGTATTGTCTGAGACAACAAAGAAATACCTTATGCTGATGAAGTCAATTACCTCCAGGTAGACATTGGCAAAATAAATACTATATGGACCTGATGAACAGAGGATATCGAATGCTTCACATATTATGCCCGCGACAGAGCATGCTTTGTGGGCGGTTCAGCGATTTCTCCAGAAATCCGTCGGAGAGATCAATCACCTGGTCGGATAATCACATATTGTAGGACAGTCCACTACAAAGAGTTGAGATGACATTAGTTGACGTGATATCGAGGGCCGTACCTTGACTGTGTACATGAAATACGCCTAGTAAGGAGTGAACAAATGAGTAATGTGTGCAAGAGCATCAAAGATAAGGTCAACCTTCGTAGGACGATATCTCCAGCAACAAAACTGCAGGAGAAGTTAGAAGCGTACCAGGTGACTAGATACAAAAAATTACGGGTATTGGAAGCGGTCTTTTATCCTTGCGCTCCATGGCCTTCAAAGCACTGTGACCAGATGCGGTCTCCGCTACGTACTCGATCAAGAGCAATCTGTGATATGAAAGCTCAATGAAAGAGATGTAATAGAAGGTTGAAAACACACAGGAAAGCGCTCAACGTAACTGCCTACTGTGCTTTAGATAGGAAACTTGGCGTGGATAATAAACTTACTTCATATGCTGCAAAACTGCATGAGTCATGTCCATTGGTAGAAAAGTGACGACTCACCCGCTTCTGCGAGACTGTAGTAGGTATAACTCCGGAAAAACCGGTATGAGAAGAAGGAAACGACAGCGTAGACTGGCGGCAAATACAAAATTCGTAGGCTGGCGTCAAACGGTTCACCGATCCGATTCGATCATGCGCAAGTACTGATACTCACACTTGTCGCTGTTCATTGGGCTTGTTATAGTTGCTAGCAAGAAATTTATCTATAACAGTACACTCAACAATCAGCAAGAACTCACCGACAGTGTTTCCAAATTGAAACGAGTGAGATAAGTACTGTCTGTATGTGTTTCCACCTGTTTAGAAGGAGCAGTGACGAACAAAACACGGACTCACGAGGGCCGCGCAGCCTCCACCGATGGCCCAGCCAATCCTATGCTCATCCCAATTCATGTTTCCGGCATCCCAGAAGCTACTTTGATCGATGGCCTGAGTGTTCGCCGAAGGGCATTTCGGCGCCATGTGTGCCTTAAGCTAGTGGTGATCCGAAAAAGGACAGGAAGTTAAACCCGTACAGAGATCCGAGTTGTGCGCGCGGGTCCAGGTATAAGTGAAACCTAGCGCTGAGGCAGAGTGGCAGTAGACCGTCAACAAGGGAATTTGCGACTCCACCTCGTCGCAATATGGCTTACGTAACGTTACCGTGTGAGGCAATGCCAAGGATAACTCGGAACACGTGAGTTGTATCGCTGCCACTGCCCTCAGAGAGCGATTGGGTACCGCTGCAGCGCATTCACGAACGCAGTGAGTACAAGTTTTTTTCAGTCATAGCTATGAGAATCGAGTGAGCCGAGACACGCAATTTGCTCTTATTGCAATCTGTGTCAATGAGATGCCACACTGGCGGTTTGAAGTCCTAGGCCCTCAAAGGGAGAGAGTCATGCGTGAGTCGGAGCCTGCAAGAGGTGACCGATTCGTGCTGATAAGAGCACACGTGCAGATGCATCAAAAGAAATCGGCGCCCCGTCTCTCTCTCCCCATCGTGCTTTGTAAACGGCGTGAGCTGACGTCGAACGATAATGAGTGAGTGCAGGTTTCCAGACGAATCAATGCTGACTGGTCGACCGTTTACCCAGACAGCGCAAAAACAATCGAGATTAGAGGGCGCAATCGTATGCGCTCACTCGTGTTCTTGGAGGATAGCCGACACCTTTTGAGTGCTGACGACGAAGGGGTCATCCGACAGTGGCGTTGGGTCGATGGAACGGAGGTTGGAGAGGGAATCAGAGTTTCCGACGGGCTCATCACGGTGATCACTCTTTCGGACGATGGCAACTGGATCGTCAGTGCGGGGTGGCAGGCGGCCAATGTGCTGAACAGGAAGAGCCCAACCAGTTTCACGGTGAATGAGCACACGGATTGGGTGGATACAGTCCATGTCTCCCCCGACTCAACAAGATTCGCGACGGGTGGAAATGACAAGAAAGTGTTTATCTGGGACGTCTCGACTGGGAAACAACTCGTTGGTCCACTTGAACACGACGATCGCGTCAGGACGGTAAAGTTCTCTCCTACCGGGGATCGTATCGCCACGAGCAGCAAGTGCCTGCGAGTCTACAACGCAAATAACGGCGACCTGCTCAAAACTATTTCATTATCAAATATTTCATACACATGCAGCAATCTCATTGCGTGGTCCGGTGTTCAGAATGTCTTCACCTTAACATCACAGAATACACTCGCTCACGTCCACGTCAATGCAAAGCAGACTCTGTCTAGCTGGTCTATTCCCGGCGAAGCAGGTGGCAATTTTGGATACATCGCCTTGTCAAGCAACGGCAGATTCATCGCTTCTTCCATTGGTCGCTCTATTTCACTCTGGGATGCTGCCACGTACGCACAGATCTGTTCTGCCATCACACACCCCGCACAAATATGGTCAATCGCACTTTCCTTCGACAACCACTACCTCGCAACCAGCGACGCGAATGGAATAATTACCCTACGCAATCTCAAATACATCATCCCTGACTACTATCTAATTGGTCAGACTGTCGTTCAACAATCCCAGGCTGGACGCGGAGCTGAGCAACAAACTGACGCTCTCCGTACCGAGCTTCGCGTACCGAGCTTGCAATTTGGTATGTTTCCCTGTAAATCTAACTTGTGCTGTACTGAACGCCAGTCCAAATAAGACCAGTTTAGGAGAACAACAATCCAGGCCGACGATCGTCTTCAAGTACAGGTTATTCCACCACGCATCTTGGATGGTACTTACTACATCAAGAATAACACTGGCGATCTATACCTTACATGCTTACAAACCGCACCGGGCTCGGTTGTCATGCAAAAGGTGGATCGATCCAACGTTCATCAAAGAGTTCGTCATCACTTAATTTATCCTGATCAACATAAACAACTGACTCGGACAGTGGGCTGTTTCTCTTCTTGGCGATGGAACCTACAAGATCACGACTCGTAAAGAAAACCAGGACATACCGCTGACTACGGCAAACGCCAATGTGTTGGTCTCTCCGGATCTCGAGTATACCACTTGGACCATTGAACCTAGAGGAGATGCATACGTGTTAGCACATCCCTTATCGCCCTATGCTTATTCATTTTACTTGCGAACACAGGATAGGAAATGCCTCAGACGCCACGGCTATCCATCGTACGCAGGATTACCACACTGTAAGCCAGTTTATATCCGAGTGGGACTCTTCTGGCTGATGCTATTCTCAAACGTACATAGGTCTTGGTTTTGCTTCGCAACGTGGGTACCATTGGTTGAATTGCGCATATGTTTTATCAGTGCTGACGAGCCTTGGCGGACACAGAACACTCCAAATCAACGTTGGGTCTTCGAACGCGTTGCGGATTGAGTCGTGTCGTAGTTCGTTTCTCAAAGGAATGGATGGCATTTTTTCCATGCATACTGCAGCTGTATCTCGTTGATCACCATGTGTACTATCCAATGTCTGTGCGGACAATAGTGGATTCATTGTTTCTTAAGCCTTGGCTTAAATGTGTAGGAACTTGAAGGGCCGGCAGGGTCTTCCGAGTCTCTCGCTCACGACCCCTGTTTCGAATCGTCCAACAATGTTCTCGTGGCCATCCGATAGGAAAGGCATGTCCTCTACGTGATTACGCGCATTCATCGAATACTCGAGCTGATCGCGGCATAATAACCCTCGCAGCTTGTTTCGAAGAATCCCGCGCATCCCTTCCTAGCAGCTACTCATAAAACGACGATTTATCCATACCAGCATGTCTACAACAAATCCCTAGTGGCATACGTCATGCTCGTCCCAGAAATGAATACGAGTATCTCAGATCAACAAATTGTGCACCCAGGGAATCCATCGCTTTCGTATCATATCACAAGTGTGAGAGAAGAGGAAGAGGTATGCGCAACATCCCCCTTGGCAGGTTCACTTCTTCTTGGTCTTGTCACCACCTTTGCCTTTGGCAGGGGGAGACTCGGGGCTCTGCGTCGCTTTGCTCTG
>JBBPNA010000707.1:0-12252 GCA_038090555.1 Boletus subcaerulescens | reverse complement strand
TTTTCCATGCAGGAATCAACCATGCCATCGCGCAGGATGGCCGTATCGCCATCTTAACAGTCCACCGCGTCTAACTGGCTATTTGACTTATGATTTCGTTAGATTCGGACATCCCACAAGGTAACCCCATAATCGACGGTTACAGCATACCATCTGGACATTTTGTAGCCATCCTCAATTCCCTGCTGTTGTTGTACATACCTCACTGATTATACTGTGTTCGTTAGATACTTGTGCTACAATTATGTACCTGTGTTAGAGTCTTTAGAGACACTTAGTGTCATCATGCAGGTAATTGGATGCACATCAAGTTCAACTGTTCAGGCAGTACAACATTTGAATAAGCTTACAAAGCGATAACAGGACAAGTGAAATCCAAAACGGAACACAATCAACATTCAACGCTCTTTCCTCGACAAGCTCAGCCTGAGCACATCACGCACGCCTCCTTGTTCTCAAGAGAACACATCAGCTTGGCCTCCTCCAGCTCACGGTCCTTCTGCCGTTGCAGGGCCGCAGCATACTCGGGATCAGCCACCTCATTCCCTGTAGTTGTCGAGCTCGAGGTGGCACCCAGCGACGAAGTAGAGGCGACTGGTACATTTGTCCTGGTACTGCAGATGGGAGAGGGGGGTGCCAAAGGGCTTGGGATGCTACTGCTGTTCCATTCAGGGCCATGCGCTTTGTTGGCTGTCTCTTGCATCTTAGCAGTCTTGAGAGTGCTCTGATCAATCGTGAACTGGATGGCCTGGGCAGCTGGGCATGTACGGAGGTAATGCATTCCGGTCTTCAACCCCTTCTTCCATCCATAGAAATGCATGCTCATGAGCTGACCCAAAGTAGGTGCTTGCAAATGGATATTCAAGCTCTGGCTTTGGCATATAAAGGCACCGCGATCTGCAGCCAGGTCGATGATTTTCTTCTGGCTGATTTCCCAGACGGTTTTGTAGATCGCTTTGACATCGTCGGGTATACTGGGGATATTGGCAACTGATCCATTGTGCGCGATTATCATGTTCTTCATTGTGTCGTTCCAGAGGCCACGCTCGACAAGATCTCTGAGGAGCCAAGGGCAAACAACTTGGAATTCACCAGCGAGAACACGACGAGTGTAAATGTTACTGTACATGCATTCAGCCACAAGTTCATTGTGGTGGAACGAAAAACTGACCTTGTGTATGGCTCAAAGCATTCGTTGAACCCAAGGATCTGGCTCGTCGAGGCTGTAGGCATAGGGGCAACTAGCAACAAGTTCCTTAATCCATGTTGAGCAATCTTCTCCTTCACGGATGCCCAGTCCCAAAGGTCGGTGGGTGTGACTCCCCAGAGGTCATACTGCAGCTGGCCGTGGTCTGCGGGACTTCCGCGGAAAGTCTCATAGGGACCTTCCCTTTCCACCATCTCACAGCTCGCCTCAAGAGCAGCATGAAAGATTGTTTCAGAGATCTTCAAATTCAGTTCCTTGGCTTCCACAGAGCCGAAGGGAAGGCGGAGGATCATAAAGGCGTCAGCTAGGCCTTGAACACCAAGACCAATAGGACGATGGCACATGTTGGATTTGCGGGCTTCAGGCACAGGATAATAGTTGACGTCGATGACACGGTTGAGGTTGTAGGTGACAACTTTTGTAACGTCATGGAGTTTGTTGAAATCGTATTGGCCGTTCGTGATAAAGCTAGGCAGGGCAAGGGAAGCAAGATTGCATACGGCAACCTCATCGGGGGAAGAATATTCAATAATCTCAGTGCACAAGTTAGATGACTTGATTGTGCCGAGGTTCTGTTGATTAGACTTTCCTAAAGGGAGTTGAGTGGCAACTCCAAATGACAAAGATGCGCATACGATTTGCGGAGTCCTTGTAAACCATGAAGGGTCCTCCTGTTTCAATTTGTGCCTCAAGGATAGCATACCAAAGTTTCTGCGCAGAGACGGTCCTACGTGCGCGGCCTTCTGTTTCATACCTTTCATACAAAGCTTCGAATTCTTCGCCCCAGCAGTCAGCCAACCCAGGCGCCTCATTCAGACAGAAAAGAGACCAGTCCCCGTTCGCCTCCACACGCTTCATGCTAGAAGGGACTATTCAAGCGGGTGTGTGGTGCGAGAAGGAATAACGCACAAAAGATCAGGGATCCAGAGGGCATAGAAGAGATCGCGGGCATGAGCCTCTTCCTTACCATGGTTCTTTCTCAGATCAATGAAGTCGAATACATTGTCGTGCCAGGGCTCCAAGTAAATTGTGAAGGCACCTGGACGCTTGTTGCCTCCTTGGTCAACGTAACGTGCAGTCACATCATATGCACGGAGCATGGGCACTATGCCGTTCGAGTAGCCATTGGTGCCTGCGATGTAAGATCTGCAAGAACATGCATTTGCTTGGACTAACGAGTAACATAGTAATACACGTACCCCGTGGCATGGATACAATGGATGCTCAAGCCAATGCCACCTGCAGTCTTGCTGATCATAGCGCACGTTTTCAGGGTATCATAGATGCCTTCAATCGAATCGTCCTTCATGCAAACAAGAAAACAAGAACTGAGCTGTTGGTGGGGCGTGCCAGCATTGAAAAGTGTAGGTGACGCGTGCGTGAAGTATCGTTCGGACATTAGATTGTACGTTTCCAATACACGCTCGATATCATCACCGTGGATACCGACAGCCACTTGCATGATCATGTGTTGAGGGTGCTCTGCAACATGACCATCTATTCTGAGTAGATAGGATCTCTCGAGGGTCTTGAATCCAAAGCTATGCTAGCCGATTAAACAGCGAACGCTTGGACTAATGACGGCTCACTAATTGTAGCTGAAGTCTCGGTCATAAAGACCGCAGAGTCCAGTCTGGCAGCATGCCTCTGCACGACATTGTATGTCTGCTCTGAGATCATACCTGCAGGCCGACCATTCTTTGGGTTGACTAAAACCATTAGCAAGTCGGTCTACGGATCATTGGGTTGACCTACTATACTCATACAGGTCCTTGATCACTGCGGAGAAATTCTTCCTCGTTTCTTTGTGCAGATTAGATATAGCGATACACGCTGCAAGGACGGTATAGTCTGGATGCTTCGTAGTGAGGCAGGCAGCAGTTTCTGCGGCAAGATTCTAAGGTAACATTAGAATGTGAATTATTTGGCACGCATAGGGACTCACATCGAGTTCGACAGTGGTAACGCCCTGGTATACACCGGCGATCACTTTTTTTGCGACCCTGCGCATGATCAGCATAGCAACAAAGTATTCGATCCGACACCAGACTTACTCGATGGGTTCAACATAGTCTGTATCAAGACCATAGCACAGCTTATTTACCCTCGCCGTGATCTAATGTCAAAGTAAACAAAGACTCCGTGGTATAATGGATACAAACAATCTACCTTGTCGAATTGAACATTCTCCTTGCGCCTGGGTTGAGAAGTGTCAATGAGACGCGTCGTGTCACGCGTGAAGCAGTAACTCACCCATCTGCGACGTGGACCGACACATTACGGTCAACTTTGGCTAATGAAGAAGAGAGCTAACAAGCACTGACCTCTCTTGAATACATAGGCCATGTGCGAGATAAAGTACAAGATAACGATGCTACCAGACCGAGGAGAAGATGGAGCAGACGAAAGGGCACAAAGACGCCTCATGAAGATTTTAAATGGATCTCTAGCATGACTGATTGTCACGAGTCGTGCTCATCAACAATTACTAGGGACTTTCAAAGTTGACTTTCGAATCAACAAAACATCATACACAAAGTCTTACTAAGCCTGCCGAACTGGCAGATTCGATCTCCGATTTTTTCATGCACGGGGGACGACATGCGTGTGCCAATATGCACCTGCTTCCCACTGCCCATCAGTAAATTTACAAAAGTCTTATTCAGACTTATACGGCACTTATTTCACTTACCTCACTCACGGCAGGTGGCTGATTGTGGTAAAGTGCGATGAGGGAAATAAGTCAATTAGTACCAGTACTTATCCAACTATTTTGTCTCACTGACTTATGAAGCTGATAATCAGTGTGATTCGTAGATAGGTTACATGGCAGGAGTGAATCAAACTAAATACAACATCTTTGTGTACACGATGTCATCCGAAACCTGTGACTCCGTGCTTGTGGTACGTGTGAGCCCACCGAGTGAGATTCCGGGGGGTGCGACTCCGGGTGACTGGAAACATTGCAAATCGGAGTCTGGTGTATGGGCACATTGTGGTACATGCGAGCCTGCCAAGTGAGATTCCGGGGGGTGCGACTCCGATGTAGCTTGGTCCTGTGGAGGGTGTGCGCTATGAAATGGAGTCTGGTGTATGGGCACATTTTATCTCTTTTTCTCTAATCCCCTTAGGGTTAGGCATGGATATTTTAAGAAATCAGACACATTTTGCCTGCGTGATAACACATGAACCATGCGGTGGACTGATGTGACCACCACTCAACACGATAACCACTGTATATACCACCACACATGACCACATACAACATCTAAGCATCACACAAGCTCACCGCGATTCGACATAATGTTGAATCGTGGTGGTGTCAACTCTGTCACACACACCACCAATTTTAGTGTTGCTGCAGCTATGACTTTTAGTTGACTCGAGTCACAGCCAAGTTGGTGGCTATTCACACATAGCTGAGCCGCCGGCTCTGAATCCTCGGCTCAAGCTGGCCGAGTCGACTCGCAGTCGACTACAGCTGGACCACATGTAGACTACACGTTCTGGTGCACACCATACTTGCTCAATTTCAACTGCTGATTATGTTCTATTGTACATATGTAGTCCTTGTATTCATCATTGTAGAAATTTCCACAGAGGAATGGAGAGGTGTTGGCCACGAGCAGGACGGGTTGCCTATTGAGCGAACATCAACGATGATGCTTACCATCATGACGGACAAGGCGAGAAGAATGTATTGCGAGAACAAACACTGGGGGGAATTTCGGCTGTCTACCATTCTGATGAGGAATAGGTTGTGGAGGCATGTCTTCTGTGCAGCGAGCGTCCCGGAGTCAATGTTGAATTGTCGATCGCTTTCGTGAGGTCCTGGCCAGAGCTGTACTTAAAGAGGTTGACGAGGGTGCTGTTCATGAACTGTGAATCCACACTGGGAGCCACTTCACCATGTGGTCCCTGTACCGAAGGACTGAAATTGATGTATTCGGTCAAATCATAGATAAGACCGTCATAGATACCGAGGGCGCGTCCGTTAGTGTTTGCCATGCTAGATATTTCCTGGGGGGTATAGCCCATGTAGCCAACATGGTTATTCCAGCGCATGATGCTCACGCCCCCAAAGTACCAGTCGGGGCGCAAATCGTTGCTGACCGCACGGAAATCATGGTATTGTGCATTGAGATCCGTCATGTTCGCCACACTAGGTTGGACCCATGGACTGACTGACCCAGAAACACCATTGCATAGTGCACTGACCTGCCAAAACAGTGAGAAATAAATGCATGTAAAATAAAGAGATCAACGCACCTGAACAGGGAATAAGTTGGTAGCATCCTGACCGCCATACTGCAGGACCGACTTGGTGGGGATGATGCTGACGACTCGCTGGTGCATCAACGCAACTTGCGTGAGGTCAAACACCTCACCATGGATTTCACCTGCCAGAGCCTCTTTAGCAATCAATCCTTCCTTATCAGCATTCTGGAACATGTTCCTGGAAGGCACGTATGACTCGGAACCGTAGTTAGAGTTGGTCTCTTCCCGATTGGATGTCAGTCGACTCCGGTTATTGAAATCGTCAGAACGGAAAGATTTACAGTCCTCGTAATTGTTGTCGTAGAGATTTCCACGTTGGAATGGAAAGGCGTTGGCCACAAGCGGGACGTGTGCTTGGGAAGACACTTGGTTGTAGGGATCCGCGTAGTCATCTGGGGGGAGTCCAGGGGATGTGTAGGGAGTATACGGGTTGTCTATTGAGCGAACATCAAGGCCAGCTTCTGCCTCCGCATCGTGGAGGCGGTTTCATTTCTGCTCCTCCACATCAAGAGAACGGAGACGATCTTCAAGAGAATGGAATGCAGCTTGAGATAAGAAGACCTAGGTTAAGAATAAAACGATCAGAATCCTTGAATGGCATGACAAACAGACACTCGAAATTTACCTTGTATTGACCGAGAATTATATCGGTTTCTTGCAGACCCAAGACGTTTCTGGTCTGCTCGACCTTCTCCTTCGCAGAGCCATCCATCACACCCATCTTCGCCATCAGTTCCCCGTACCGTGTGCAAAACTCGTCCAGAGTTAACCCCACCTCAAAGACGTTTACATTCCTCTTCAATACTTCGGTCAAGCCCAGGCTCCGGATCTGGCCCTTTATGCTCTGTCCCTCCAACTGATTTGGTAATTGCGAATCGTTGGGATTCACGCAGAAGATAAACCATGACTGCGTTTCTGATAATGTCTCAAACAAGGTACCCAGAGCAGCTCTGAATTTGCCAGCTACACATGGCGTCAGACCAGAGGAGGAATTTGGCGCGTCGTCCTCCTCCCATTCTTGTTCTTCAACAGCACTATCCTTGCGGAGCGTTGCCATCCGTTTGATTGTGCCCTTATGACGCGTCGACGGGGCACGCATTGGCTTGACGGGCTGCTGAGCAGAGACGATGGTGTCCTCATTCTTGGGATGTGCTTGAGTGGCGATGGCTTTGGCCGAGAACAACCCCTTGACAAAGGGATTGGCAGATCCGGCACCTTCTGCACCGTCCGACACACCAGCGAGAGAGTCGCGGAGAAGGGAGACGAAGTCAGGGTTGAGGGAATCAAGGTTACACTCGAGGAAGCCTTTGGAGGAATAAGACACGGGACCATTGAAGTGGTTGACGGTGAACATGGGGGATCCCGAGCGATCGACTGGCCCAACTTTGAAAGACGAATGGTTACCCCAGTGCTTGCCGAATGCCTCCACCATCGTGAGGTCAGTCTTCTTGTGTAATCGGCGAGCCTGGTCATCCATGATGTGGATGAGGCCTCCAGGCTTGTTTTGAAGGAGACAAACGCACTCGGTGTTGTCAAAGTAGGGCACTGAAGGGACGAAGCAAGAGATACCCTCTGTCCGATACTCGTCAACGTGTGACTCGAAGATACAATTCTGAATGAAGTTCTGCAAACGCTCATTGGCGAAGTTGATGCAGAATTGATCAAGGGAGTTGGGGCGGCTGGTCATGTTTTGGGGACTGGGGAGATCAAAGAGGCCAATGAAGGTGTCGAAGTCATCACGGCAGAGACGATGGTTGATGTGTTCATTCAGCCAGGTGAAAAGAAGAGAGTAGAGTGTCTTGGCAAGATCGTCACGGTTGTCAGAGGCACCATCAGTGTCGAGAAAAATGGTACAAAGCTCTCTCTTGACGAGCTTCGTCTTGTAAGCAAGCGTGGTCTCGAGTGCGGAAGGCTGTATGCCGAGGAACTCGGCGACGATGCCGAGAACATCCATGTTCCGGACAACAGCCGTGTCCACGTCACGACCATGGTCGATGGTGAATTCGATGTTGCCTAGATGGAGAATGGCTGCAACGAGCTGGCATGTTTGAGCGACATGTCGCTTGGACAACCCAACGGACTTGAGAGCCATCTTGAGCTGTTCAAAGCGATTGGCATCATTGTCATGGACACCATTGGCGCGAGTGCCGGCACCGGCGTGGTGGCCAAGATATCAGTACTGGGTCTTGTCGGCAAGGTGAAGATGGTGACACTCTTCTGCAGATGCACCAGCCATCAGATAGTAGAAAATATGAAAGTTGTGCTCTCCCGACGGCACAGCCGCGACTCGGTTGCGCTCAAGATAGTAGTCAAGGGACTTTATTCCACACAAACGTCCTTTGTCGGTGAACTGGAGCTCTGTATACTTTCCAAAGCGAGATGCATTTGGATTAAAGAGTGTGCGAGCATTCCCGAATGATCTGATGATGAACTCTGCTGCGGGCACCTGGGTGGCAAGCTTGGAGCCCTTCTTTCCTGGATTGGAAACTGACAACTCCAAGAGCGTCTTTATAGCGAGGCACCAAGTTTCTGACTTTCCACTGCCAGTTTCACCACTACAAACGAAGTAAGAAACGAAAGTGTACATCATGATGAGGGACTGGTCCTGGGTGGTGTGCCTCATGTGGTAGTAAGCATTATTAGCAAGCTGGAAGATGTGGGGTGGAAGGAGGGTCTTGTTCTCAGTCGTATCCCGATAGTATGTGGCATATTTTTGAAGAAGTGAGTCCGTGTTTGAAGCGACATACTTGTGAGCGTTGACGGCGACCAGGGCAGAGGAACCAACACTGGTATATATTGTGTTGGACATGAAGCGCTCACAGAGACAGGTGAAGATGAGGTCATCTGAGACGGCTGATAGGCTAGCGAGGTCATTGACGGCCTCGAGCCACTGCTGCAGGCTCATCCCAGTGGACTGCCTGTTCATGTGTCTCAGCAACGGCGAGGACAATGAGAGAGATCCACCTCACCAACGAAGTTAGGAGGGGACCGACACGATGAGCGGAGCGAGTCGTGGCGGGGATATGTACTGCTAGAGGAGCAGGGGCGCTACAGGTAACAGGCTTGGGGTTGCTACCTCAAACCACCTGTTTCGTCCAATGACTCATCAGACCTGTATGAACTATAAAGAGCTCACCTTCCCACACACCTTGGTATTTATATGCCAGGGGGTGGTCCGTGCTTAAAAGATTAGTAATCCGCAGTATATGCGATGGGAATTGAGAACGTTACACTATTGGCCGTCCGGCGTGCGGGTCGTTTTCCGATCAGAATTCCGAGGGAATGCCACTCAGCCCGAGAGTCTAGACTCCAGGGGGCATTGGCCCAAAGGCCTAGACTGTGTTCTTTGATCCGATCTGTCAAGGGTGCTAGCCGTGACGTGAGACCGTTCCCATGTCAATCAAACCTAATTCGTGTGACCGTAACTCTAAATAGCCGATACTTAGCGAGATCGCCGTCCGGAGATGGCTGGTTGCCATGGCAACACTTGGCGTTACAGAGATCTCTGATCCGCTTGTTATCTCCACTTCTGTCTGGGCTGTTTCCAAATGCCGGTAGGCGGTATAGAATCCTGGCGGGTCGTCTTCTAAAGTGTTGCGAGTCTTGATGGACAAGCATCCTGAGGGCGTGCCACGCCAGAACCTACCAACCCAGTCAGCAATCACCGAAGTGAAAGAGGGCGTACTTGAAGCCAGTGGGCAAGTCCAGGATAGGATTTAGAGTTCGGTTGACCAACACTTGGTTAGGTATTGCCATAGCGTTACCTGGTTAAGGTTGGTCTTAGTTAGGAGTTCGAGCATAGGATATAGGTATCCATCCCGTTATTGGTTAGGGTTTTACTCGAGTTTTCTAGAATGACAATTACTAATTGTTATCTGTTGATGTGCACTCACAGTTAGGGTCTAAGTTTATGCAGAACATTAGAAAGCTGTGGGTCTAGATTAGCGACCGGTCCGTAGTTTCATGCGTAGGACTGTGGCATCTCACCTTAGCAACTTAAGGTTTTAAGACTTTTATTTATCGTCAGAAGAAAGCTATAGCAGCGCACCACCCTCAAGGGGTGGACGCACGAGGATGATGTGTTAGGTGGGCAGAACCTGATCCCGGAAGGTCCGAGGAAGATCTTACTGGTACCTCCCACGTCAGGGAAGAATGGGGTACTAAATTAAGGGCGAACCCAGACAGTAAACTGCTTTTTCCCTCACTCTCAGTCCCAATATGGTATAAATGGTATTTCCAGATCTATCTGACCGTAAGGGACAAGGAATGCCCTGTACACTACATCCATGAAAAACCTGCGCTTTAGGGGCTACAGGGGATCAGCGAACTGAACTCCATTACAATCACTGCTATTCGTCACCAGTTGGACTCCCCAGGGGGAGCCCAACAAGGTGCCAACATGTCACCAGCGCTAGCTGAGCTGCGGGAGGAATGCTTAATGCATCCAACCATATGCTGGTGAAGGCGATCGACGTCTAACTGTTATATCATCGTCCTGCATATCCACCAGGTGACCCGATTGATGACGATAATAGTGGTTGTTACAATCGCCCCTATTTTTCCCCTATTTTTCCTTATTTTTCCAAGGGCTCATTCACTCACAAAACACCAATTACTCTAATAGCCCCTATGTTCGCTCACTCGCCCAAATTCCCACAAAGCCCAACATTCTCTCACGATATTGATCTGGCAGTGACGCGCTCCAGACTTACACATGTCACACCTCATACCCGCCTCATGCCTCCTATCTAACACATGTCCGCACAGGTATGCTTATCCTCCAGTAAACAGTCTCCTCATGTCGCCTCATGTTTCCCAGTCTCAAGACTAGTAATACAAGTATAGTATCTGTAGATAAGCACTGCACGGTCTGTGCGCATGTACTAGTAGTATAAATACTATGGCCAAGTAGTACAAGGCTCTCTAGTCTTGTTCTCTTGGAGTTTTCCCAGAACAACTTGCCTAGTACTCTTGTCTCTCAAACACTAGACCCTTAGGTGGGTTCTGGTCGTTTCACTAGAACAAGACTATACTAACCGCCGCGGTCTAGCTAGCCGCTCCGGGACCCCATCACCACCTTATCACCACTTCATCTCGCTAGAACCAAAGTAGGTTATTGATAGGCCGCGCTCGCTACGCTATTGACCCCGCACTCTGGTAGTGCCTTACTATCGCATCTCCGACATCTACGCGTACGCAGTCGAAGGAAGGCCAGGACTTCCACTGCCGGCATCTCCGCCCTCATCACCCGCCACCTTCCTGGACATCTTCGGGCTAGTCCCCGAAGCCGCAGTCAGTTCGGGATCGTATGATCCAAACAAGTATAACCCCTCGGACTACGAGGCACAGATAGGAAGGGTCGAGAACCACCTACAGGTACCGATCAGCTAGTCACTAGCTGAGTACGGATAAGGACTGACGAGTCCTCTATTGATAGGAATCGGACAAACTAGCCGACTACGATAGCAGCCTAGACCAAGGCTGTAGGACGTTGGTCAACAAGACCACACTTGCACCAGAGGACGCCCCCAGTACTTGCTATTGGGCCTCTACTATCAACACCGCCGACTTACCAGGTCAGTTAGCACGCAGTAACACCGAGAACACCGAGCACCGCCTAACCCCCACACTTGCAGATCAGGAGATTGTATACCCACCTATCGGGTCCCCGACATACAACCCTAGTACACCGACATGGGCACCATCTGAGTTACCGGAACCCATAGATTGGGAACCAATCCGCACCGCACTCACCCACCAATCTGCCCATCATTTCCAACATCACCGAAGTCGCACTCACGATTCGGATAGAGAGAGTGAGACAGAGCGAATCAACAGAGCTATACGCAAGGGAATACAGCTTGGTATTGAGCAGTCCAGAGATCTTAACCGGATTGAGATCGCAAGACGCCAGGTACTCGAGGCCACAGATCGTATCAGGGAACGGATTCGGATTAGAGAGAGATCTCCTACCCCTATTCCTCATATCCCTGACCTACCTCGTTGGTACTGCATTCCTGACAGTACTACTGGCTACCGCCCTAGTACACTCCGACCCCATTCAGCTCTTAGAATGCCTGTTCATTACCGTCCATATTAGTAGGACGCACTCTATTATTCAAATAAACGAGAACCCTGAAAACATCGTACCACGTGCTGAGAACCCTGAACCCAGGAACCAGATTGAGCATCTTGAAAGAGTGAACAGAGGAAGGAACTTCGCACAGAGAAGAAGAACCCTTCATCTCCAGTTCATTAATCAGCAACGCATTCGTGCTGCTCAGGAAGCCGCACTTGCTGAACAAGAAGCCGCTGCCGAAGCAGGACTCCCATTGCCACCGCTCCGCGTTAGAGTACCTACACCAGCAGCCGCACGAGCAGAACTCATTGCCGAATTAGGAGGAGGATCTAATCTAGCTGATCACTCAGACTCCGCACTTGAATCAGAAGAAAACTGAAACTGGCTGGCCACATGGTGCTTGGTCTTGGGATAATCCGTGTCCCTTCACATTCTTTTGGCCTCCCACATTGTTGGCTGATGCTGTGCAACAGCAGACATTGCGCTCTTGGCACGCTGCTATGCAATGGCCGTTTGACGAATCCTTGATCAATCAGGATGCTTGATCGTAGGAGGGGGGTAGTGTTACAAACGCCCCTATTTTTCCCCTATTTTTCCTTATTTTTCCAGACGCTCATTCACTCACAATTCACCAAATACTCCAATAGCCCCTATGTTCGCTCACTCGCTTACTTTCCCACAAAGCCCA
>JBBPNA010000706.1:0-12254 GCA_038090555.1 Boletus subcaerulescens | reverse complement strand
GGAAATAAGTGGTAATGGATAGTTGTTATTGATTGTATGTTCATTAAGATATCGGTAATCTTGAACCATACGTTTCTTTCCATCCTTCTTTGGAACAAAGAAGACAGGAGAAGTTTGAGGTGACTTGAAGGGTCTAATATAGCCCTTGCGAAGTTGATCATCTATGAAGTCACTAACTTCTTGCTGTTCTAGTGGAGATAGGGGTATTAATCGTCCTTTCTTAGGTGTGAAAGTCTCCTTTAGATCAATAGTGTCACGACCCAGAAATCCACCAAGTCCAACTCTGGCCAACTCCGGAATACCTTGGAACACCGTTTACCTCAGACCAAGATATTTGACAAGTCCAACTCTGTTCCAACTCCGGAATACCTCAGAGTACTTTTGACCTCAAATCAACGGACATACCTTGGACCTGTACCTCTGAATTCTGTACCTCTAATCAACCCCCTTCAGCTCTAGCTTGTATTTTGCCTGTCAATCGGTACAGCCCATCCTGGCTGTGCTCCGTGTTCCATTGTTCATCATTCCGATCCAATGTACATCGCCTTCGCGCATTAGTCTCAGATCTGGACTTCTTCCGGGTTTCAAGTAGTATATAAATCCCCTGTAATAATCTGTTGTACCTTTAGTACGAAAATCAACTAAAGCCCTATTACTTCCAATCTCGCTCCTTCCCTATGATCTCCTCATCTCCTCCTTAAAATCCCTGACCCTTTGAAATACGAGGACCTGTGAGTCTGGCAAGGGCGCGACACATAAGTCCTGCACCGATGTCCTCACCCCCTCCGCTCCTTGGCCCCTCTGTCCTCCGACATCTCCGGATGTCGCTACTAGTCAGTGACAAACATCGGAACCCCTATCTATCATCTTCGAATGGACTTCGTTCCATCAAACATCAAACCCTCCGGATCTCAGCCGGAGTTCAACAAGGAGAAATATGGACTCTGACAGTATTTTCGTACTACTCCTGTCTTCTCACATTCCTTATCTCGATGTATCCTCATGACATCACTCCGCTCTCGTGGTCTTACGACCTCCAAGATCCCATCCTTATGTTTCCCCTTCCTTTCTCAGTACCTCCAAAACCCCTAGATCATATCATCTATGTTCGGACTTGCCTTTTCGGCTCTTTACCTCCGGACCACCCTAGTAATGACCTCCCCAACCTCTTCCTAATCTCCGACCTTCACTCTGTTTTGGGCCTTTCCTATCTGTACCTTTCATGTCCTCTCATTGGTTCTCCTGATGCTTGTTCTAGGTCCTTGCTTGCCCGCTGCAAATCCAACGATTCCAGGTCACAAACATTCTTCTCCATGAACACCAGCCAAAGGACTTCCAACTCCGACATGATTCTCTGGACTTCCGAGTTTTCTCTTGGACGTACAGATTCACCTGAAACCACCTTGGATGTTGTAGCTGTCCTCACGTCATGCTTCGTCCACTTTGTCCTTCGATCTCCTGAAGATTATATTCCTCTGTCCGCCTCCGTTCTCCTCTAGAATTCACTCCGGAACTACAGGACATTTGAGTAACTTCAGCACGGACACCAATCCTTACCTCCGATTCTTTCCACGATCCTTTCAGAGACTAGCCGATTCCACTGTCATCTCCATCAAGTCCTCCGGACCCTCCTGAGGAACTCTGGACTTTATGACTTCATGGTAGTCTCCATCTGTTCCCTTCGTACTCCTTTAAAGACCCTTTCTATTCCACTGTCGTCTCTGTTGAGTCCTCTGGACCTCCAGTGGAACTCCGGACTTTCACGACTTAGTGGTTGTCTTCACCACTCTTCCCTCATGCCTTTGGGCATCCTCCGTTACACTCCATCCGCCCTCTCTTCCATTCAGCACCTCCTGGCGGATACCTGTCCATCCCTCATGAAGACTCCGGTCATCACCATTGCCTCCATTGACCCTCTGGATCACTCTGGGGAAAGTCCGGAATATCGACTGTGATGATGTCTTCCACTCCTTACTTCATCTCTGACTTCTCCCTAAAGCCTCCTACCCTCCACTACTTTACCTCCTACGGCAAAATACCACCCCCGAACCATTTTGGTTAAACCTCGTTGGATTCTCAATGCACACTGTTATTGGAACTGCTAGCCCTACCTTCCATTCGATCCATTGATCCGATTAGGTTACGAGCAGCAACTTTTCCAGACTCCTGCAAACAGAATGCCAACCCCGACATCATTTTCTGCCAACCTCCGAGACCTCCGATATCAGTGTCATTTCCACATCTCAGATTATCACCTTCGTCTCGGAAGTCAACTCCAGTATCATTTCCGATATCACCTTGTGCATTTGCACACCCAGTAAACGCCTATGGACCTCCCGGACTTCAAGTCCACCTGACCTTCTCCTTACAAACTGTTCCATGACTGCTCCACCCATCTCCGAACCAACTCCGGAGCATTTTCCCTTGTGGATACTAGTTATAGGATGAAGACAGATCCCCCCAGGATGGCTCTTCCTTCACCTCCACTTCCGTGTCCAAGCGCTGTGTGCTTGTTCCGATAGGATCTCCACTCGATCTTGTCACCTCTCATTCCTCCTACCTTCCTCCATCTTGCGACATTCTTCCTCTTCTTTCTGAACTTTCGCTCACCTCCGCCACTCAGCGAACCTCCTCGCTTGTAGTCCTGTTATGGTGTCACCCAGGAATATCCAAAACAATCATGATCGAATATAGACCTCGGATCTCCACCTCTCATAGACTACGGGTACCTCCGACTCCCTCTGCTGGCTCCCTCAAACTCCGTTCTTGCTCCGAACCTCCTCACACTCGCCAGCTCTGGACCTCATAAAAGGACTTCTCCGACACACTTAGGAACTTCTTCCACTCCTCGCATCCATCTCCGTTCTCCTTCGTTGCCTCTGCTTCGAACTCCAGATGCCCAGTCACTCTTGAAGTCGCTATTCACAACCTTCCTGAGTTTCTCATCTGCTCTCTTCCTTGCCTTGCTAGCTCGGAATTGAACTCCCTCAGGAACTCTGTTGACATGCGCAACCTCATTGACATCACAAGAAGAATAGTACACTCCTTCCGTCGTCACTCCGGGCCACTCTACCCTCTTTGGAACTCCTTATGCTGCCACAGTCCAGACTAGCGTCAGTCATCTCCGATGGCTCGGCACTCCCTGGTATGTTCAGAGTTCCCTCCGATGCACTTTCTCAATCTTTTTTTTTGGGGTTCTCCTCGTAAGAGGGGGATAAGGACTCCGCTCGCAACAATCTAGCATCCAATGAAGCCCGTCTTACCTATCGTACAACTTGCATCTTCCCTCCAGACACACTTCCTGTACTCTGGGCTTATCTTGATTAACACCGAGCGCCTCCGTTCCAACTCCGTCATATCCTTGACACTCCTATTCCCTTCCCCAATGATCTAGCTGCATCTCCTTCCTTGTCCACTGAGTCATCACAGATCTGCGAGTCACCCAGTCACAGACTCCTATACTTGCACAACTCTGATACCACATCCCACTCTTCAGACTTACTTCTAGGACCGTGAAAGATCCGTTCCATCTCCGGAACACTTCCAATCATCTCCAGATTCCTCTTGCCTACTAAGGGGATATCAAGTTGCAAAGTATCAGCCTCCTTCACTCTCTGAGATCTTGACTCACTCCCTCACCTCCGACTCCGAGTTCACTCCGTTCTTTAAAAATCTTGCTTACTCTGTTTTATGACAAACACCAGACTTGATATATACAGTACCAAACTCATCTACTCTAATCTGATTCATCTCCTTTCTCTCCACCGCCACCCATCTCAGCCCCAGCTTCCATCTCCTCCGTGGTTAGCTCCCCCAACCTGTCGCTGGTCTCATCCTCCATGCCCTCCGTACCTTCTGAGTCCTCCGAAAGAAGAGCTTTCAGCTCTCGACCGGTGTTTTCCCTCTTTTCTGCGGCCAACTCCACCAACTCTTCCTCCGACACACTCTCCTCATCCTCCTCCGAATCATCCCCTCCTCCGAAAACCTCCATCGCCTTCAAATCCAGGAGTTGCTCCAGAAGAGCATTCTGGGTTTCGATGCGCCGGTTCTGTGTTATCAACACGTCCCGGATGTCGCGGGCCGCGTTGACGAGTTGTGCCCCCACCTCTGACCATGTGGATATGACCTTCTCCTCTGCAACTTCCTTGGAGGTCTTCTTTCGCTTCTTTGATGGTCCGGCTTCACCATCTACATGCCTCCGCTTCTCCGCCTTCTCTGCCTTCTCCGACATCCCCATTCTGATGCGCTCGCACTTGACCTTCACCTCACGGCACTCCTTGCACAAGGTTGACTTGCCAGTTCTGTACTCACACTCAAGTCCTTGGTGGTCACACCTCGAGCACCGCGGTGGTGCACGCTTCTTCCCCTTGTCCACGCTTTGCTGCTTTCTGACTTCTTCCACCTGTTTTCCATCAGAAGATACCCTCAAACTCCGAGTTGTCACTCACCCACTTATGCGCTGCCTCTTCAGCCTCCTTACGACGCTCCTTTTCTTCCGCTGCCTTCCGCCAATCCTCCGCTTCACGCCTTTGTCGCTCTTCTTCTTCTTTGTGCACCCTAGTGCGCCTTCGGCATTCCATGAACTTCATAGCGGAGACTTCGTCATTGTCGTCCTCATGCTCCGCAAGACGAGCGTCGGGCCACTGTTTAATGTCATCGGACATGTTTAAGAAGTAGGGAATTGATAAGCACCAACTCCAAGTTACCCCAGGCTTTTATATATCCAGAAAATCAGCGGAGTTCCAATTCCGATTGTTGATCCGTGGTGGACCACATCACGTGATCTCGGACAAGCATCCACTCAGACTTCCACTCAGGGGTTTTTTCCTGACAGGCCTCGAGGGCTCGGCCTAAGAGGGGGATACTGTCACGACCCAGAAATCCACCAAGTCCAACTCCGGCCAACTCCGGAATACCTCGGAACACCATTACCTCAGACCAAGATATTTGACAAGTCCAACTCCGTTCCAACTCCGGAATACCTCGGAGTACTTTTGACCTCAAGTCAACAGACATACCTCGGACCTGTACCTCCGAATTCTGTACCTCTAATCAACCCCCTTCAGCTCTAGCTCGTATTTCGCCTGTCAATCGGTACAGCCCGCCCTGGCTGTGTTCCGTGCTCCACTCTGATCATCATTCTGCTCCTATGTACATCACCTCGTGCAGTATTTACAGACCCAGATCTCCTCCGGACTTTTGGTGTATATAACACTTCTGTATTCTCTGTTGTAGAGTAGTACGAAAATCAACTAAAGCCCTATTACTTCAAATCTCGCTCCTTCCCTATGATCTCCTCATCTCCTCCTTAAAATCCCTGACCCTTTGAAATACGAGGACCTGTGAGTCTGGCAAGGGCGCGACACATAAGTCCTGCGCCGATGTCCTCACCCCCTCTGCTCCTTGGCCCCTCCGTCCTCCGACATCTCCAGACGTCGCTACTAGTCAGTGACAAACATCAGAGCCCCTATCTATCATCTCCGAACGGACTTCATTCCATCAAACATCAATCCCTCCGGATCTCAGCCGGAGTTCGACAAGGAGAAATATGGTCTCTGACAGTAGTACCCACTGCCTGCATTGAGTCGACAGATGAATTTGCTCACCTACAGTTTCTAGTTTCGGTTGATGAATGTTGAACACATCAGAGGCTACAATGTGGGAGCACATACGAGGACTGCCTTCACCATCTTGAACAGTCAGGTAGATTCAACCTTGCGTCTGTTGATATGGAAGACCACTCATCTGATGTGTCTTGCGCAGAACAAGATGTTTCGAGGTGCAATCAGTCACTGGAAGATGAATGGAGAGCAGCTTACTCGGATTGACATGAACAATCAAAGCAGCAGATGATAACACCTGCTGAGGCTGCCGGAAATCGTCACCAGTTATTGTCTAATCAATTGATGCCTGATGTGAGTATTCAAGGATGGATAAACAGTGCAGATTGTCAGAGTTCTGCAACAGGAACACCACATCCTCCTATAATATCTAACTTTGGATTTTTAAACATTCCAATTGATACACAAATGATGGCTGACCAAATTGTACAGGACTTTGCTTTGAATGTTGAACAGGAACGTGCATTCAGATTGATGATACAACAAGCAAAGTTGGATCGACCATTTGCACTTCGAATGTATATAGGTGGTCCTGGAGGGACAGGGAAAACAAGGGTGATTCAAGCTATCCAGGCATATTTCAGTCATGTAGGACAAAGCAGGCGGTTTCGTGTCTGCTCATTCATGGGTGTGGCTGCCAGGAACGTATATGGATCAACCTTGCACGCAGCGTTAAACCTGAATGATAGAAAAGGGTCGAAAATGTCAGCAAAAGCCAGACGTGATCTTATTACTAAGTGGGAAGGTGTTGATTTCCTCTTTATAGATGAGGTTTCTGTCATTGGTTGTAAGCTACTTGTATCTATTCACGAGGCATTGTGTATTGCTAAAGGGAGCGACTTACCTTTTGGTGGTATCAACATCATTTTTGCGGGGGACTTTGCCCAGTTACCTCCTGTGGGCCAATGTTCATTATATAGCCGGACGAGGAGCCAGAGAGTATCAAATCCTGGTGTACAAGCAGATCTTTTTGGTCATCTATTGTGGTTGTCAGTAGGCGTCGTTGTTCTTCTAACACACATTGTTCGACAATCAGGCAATGAGAATGCAGTGTTCGTGGATCTCTTGGGTTGTCTCTGAATTGGGAAGTGTACTGATAGCGATTACTCTTTGCTTCAGTCGAGATTATTAACCAATGCTAGACCATGTTGGGGTGATGATGAATGGCTGAGCGCTCCAATCATTGTACCAAGCAATGATGCAAAAGATGCCTTGAATGAAAGGGCAACATATGCTTTCGCCCAACGAACACATTGCCAAATTCAATGGTATGACAGCATTGATTGTGTAGCCAGGGAACCCCTGGGTGAGGAAGAACTACTTTTTGTTTGTCGGCTGCATTCAGGTGAGACACGTCAACGTTTAGCACGGTTGCCTCTTGTCATTGGAATGCCTGTTATGATCACACAAAACTTTGATGTCGAGTTGGGTATTGTAAACGGTTGTATAGGAACTCTTGTCAGTGTGTGCTATACAGTGGATTCAATGAACAGGCATCATGCTGTCTCTTGTGTGGTACATACGCCTTCGACTATGGGACAACCACGACCACATCTTGAGCCTTTTCACTCCATTGTGATTGCAGACACTGTTGATGTGTCTGTCCAACATCCATATAACAGAGGTGTCATCAAATTCACACGCACGCAACTACCTATCTTACCCAGTTTTTCCATGACAGTGCACAAATCCCAGGGTATGACTGTAGACCGTGTGATAGTGGATTTAGAAGGCTGTAAGGGGACGGAAGCTCCTTATGTTATGCTGTCTCATGTAAAAACTTTGGAAGGGCTCCTTATCTTGTGACCATTTGCAATGAATCGAGTCACGTGTCGGCAAAGCGAAGATGTACAGTGTGAAACCCATTGACTTCAAATTCTCAATGCTTCAACCTTGATTCACTGTTCTACAGGGCCTCAATGTGCAAGCACTGAGCAGGAATTGACAGCATTAATCAGTGAAACTTCGTGTAATTTGACAGTTTCATCTGACACAGTAATGGCATGTATGCAGCGTACACAGGATCTGCCATCCACTTTGATAGACGTTGAGCAGACGATCACCAATCAATGCAGCCCCTCTGTCGAACAATCCAATACCCGTCAATGATCGCCCCAGAAGCGGTCGTTGAAACGGAGAGCAGAACATGATCTTGATGATGACGGACTGCACGTTCGTCGCACAAGAGGTGAGTCTGTTGTTATACACTGATTTGATTTACGCTGAGCTATTCTAGTTTCTGATACATGATCTATACTTTCTCCGACTTCTAATATGTCTTGGTGTTTACGTCTGTCAAGTGGAACAAAACGTGTCTCAGACCTTTGTCAATGAAACTAGCCACGCAGATACAAAAAGACGGGGTTCAACTTCTCCTCCCTGCTTAACGGTCGCCTCTCTTCCTATTTATAACACTACGATGCATTCCGCTCTTGCTGCCATTGACATCTACAACAGCGTGTACGACAGTCTCCTCTCGATGCCCAGTCGTCTTGTCCTTGCTCATACCACGTATGGTGTCGACTTCACTTGCTGCATCGTTGCAAACAACATGTGGGACTATCGCTCGCTCAACAGATCAGAGAGTTTCGAGGCAATTTTAATCGGCGAAATCAGGCCTGCCTCCTGTGGTACACGTTTCTCGGCCAAAGGGAACCATTACGTTGGCTCATTGTTCAATGTTGGACTCTACCTTTTCCTTACATGTTCTGCCTTACCCACATTCTGCTTTGTTGCAGCCCAGTTATATCTACGACAAGACACGAGTAAAGAGTGTCTTTGTCCTTAGCAAACCCTGTGACGCAACCCAGCATATTAGTGATCTGTGGGACAATCAGGTTGCCATGCTTTCTGAGATCATCGAACAAGACAAAGTGGAGCTTGACGGAAAGGTATGTAATGTTACACTCTCTGTTTCCATCACCCCACTCAAATTTTTGTAGAAACTTCAGATCAAGGAGTGGACCGCACATGCTGGCGGTGATGAAACGGGATTCCCTGATTACATCGTGGTTGTAACTGAACCCATGTACACCACAGTAGGTGCGACATGACATGCTGATCAGAACAGTGTTCCATACAAAAAGAAAGCCCTTGGGGAACGTGCAATTATGTTGAAGGCATCTACCTCCAAGGCGCAGGCTGTGACCCATGGGGATGACGTGGAGCACACAATGTTTGATGACTTTGACATCCTTGACATTGACGCTGCTCAAGGGTCAAATATCTCCGAGGATGGAAAGGCTGTACAAGATGAAAGTAACAATGCGAATAAAAGTGGGTTCAAATAATAAATGACATTCAATTTTTGACAGCTTTGTGCAGTCACCACGAAGGACATGTATCCACCTTCCATCTTACCCAATTATGGCGGTGATCTGTTTAAACACATGACCGCCAAACTCAGACAGCTTGATTTCAGAAACGTTGATAATGATCTGATCATCCCCGAGGAGTGGTACTCTCAACTGCACCAGGGGACTCTCGTTATGGTACGAGCGACTCTGCAAGTATTCAATTGGGACAATCGACATGTACGTGCAATACTGTTGTGCCATAGTCTGAAGTTTGACGTTGACGATCGTTAGGTTTATCAACTGAACGCGCACACCATCCAAGTCTTGCGCCAGTCCAAATCTGAGATTGAAGAACACAAGAAAACATTCTTAAACCCCAACTCCTTTAATCGAAATGCGGCATCTGAAGCAGCAACCTTCATTTCAAAGGTTCAGCTCAGGAAGCGCCGTGCTCCTGAGTAACATGGAGCCAACATGTGTATGTACACCATAGCAATGTTTCAGTAACCCAATTGACTCACACATAGAACATCACATTCAATTCAAGACTATTCCTTTGTTCAAGATCCACTTCCTTCACCTTATTACAAGCATGCCAACAACTGGTGCCACATTCATCTTACATTTTTAAAAGCTGTTAGGACTGAGGGTGAGCTGAAAAAAAAGTAATTGCGATGTAGTCCGAGTTCTACTTCTGTTTGTAACCCTGTCGTTCGCGTTTTGTATTGCCGATTAAGCCATCAACACTTGTGACGCATGACGCATGATGACCAACCCAAGGACAATGCCAACCATGCCAGACTTGTTCGCCAATGTTTCTGTGACTCCAATCACTCCCAAGACTGACTGACTGGATCTGCTCACCAAACACGCCTCCTGGCCAGTATCTCAACAATTCATGTCCATTTCATGACAACCTTCCAGCAGTCCCTATCGATGGCAACATCATTACCTTTGACCTTCTAAGACCTGAAGCCATCCTGGACCTCAGTACATTCAATTTGGCAAGACACACTTTCATATGCAAGCTGAGGCGAATCCTATCTTATCTGGCATCATCGACCACCATGTAGCTACACGGATCATTCCCCCCCTTCCCATCATTCCAACTGTCCATCATCCTCACCATGCTCCACAATGACAACAGGACACTATACTAGTGTTGTATTCCCCTTATTGTCACGGTTCCCTTAACCCTCATCGTCACACACGCAATAATTGATGACATGTCACATGCAGGTCCTTTGTTGGCTTGTCAACAAATTTTTCTCGTCAATGACATTCCGACTAACCTTGAGTTTCAATGATTCGATGTTACCTCAGTAACTGCTATTTCTGGGCAGGTGTTGTTGATATATGATGCTGACTTACAGAGGCTATGATAACCTATTTCGTCACTCACAAGAAGATGTTTCAGAATCACTTGAAACACAAGGTATATATCACCGAAAACATCGAGACCTTGTAGATTTGACTTTAATGACAATCTTGTAGTTAACCATTGTGCTCCCTTTGCGATTGTCGGACATGATGGGCGTAATTTGTTGATTCAGGTACATACATGGAGACTATGCTGAACTACAGCTGCAAATTTGGTTTGCCACTACACTGACCAATGCATTGCCATCATGACGGGATAAAGTTAATTTGGTTTTCATACCGTTTCCAATGGATCAGAGGGTATGTCTCACCAAACTGTTATACGCTCTCCTTGTGCATTAAGATCTAAGTCAGACATAGCGTGGCTTTATTCACCACGTCACTTGCCTTGTCTTCAAGGATACAAGTAGTGAATTTAACAGGCAGTGTCACCTCCAATACACTCAGCCACAACAATGGAGATTTCACGTCCTCCCATCACTTCCCTTGATCAGATCAAAGCGTGCCACGACAGTATCTTCGCAAACTTTACAGTGAGTCATTACTTTTGTATGAATGCAGCGTCCTTTACAGCAACTTCAAATAGGACCCTACCGACCATCTGACTGCTGTTCTATTCGCTGCTGGTCATGAAACTCCTGTTCTCGTGATAGTACCCTTCGAAAAGGGTATTCTCCATCTAGACTATTGGCTCCACGATCCACGTCTCGTCAACTACTATATCACGCATACTGACATGCAGTTCATTGGTGTCCGTCGGAGGACGTTCAAGTGGTATCCCTTGGGCACTGAAGGGGTCCCATTTGAACACGCATATAGTGTTTTCTACCTAGCCCAAGGAGTCGAGGTGCCAATCAACCATGCTCTGCTCAAGTTCAGTGCAGGAGCTGCCGACCATAGACTACTTCGTGGGAATGTCGTGGCGTTAAAGCATCGTCAATCATCAGAGAAGAAGTTCGAGGATATGACCTCAGAGGATATGGGGCTTGTGTGCTCGATGGTCAGGACATATGTGCCACAGATCTTACATGCTAATATTTAGTCTAACGCTCATTGCAACCTAGTGCCACAGTTCATGGAAAATTCCAAAACGTGAACGAAGTGGACTTAGCCATGAGTGCCCCCATTGAGTTGTGACTTATCACCTGTACAATTTTTCGTTTGACTTTGTACTATAATTTTTGTGATTGCTTTCTCTCTTTGTGTGCCTTATTTGTTTACTTTCATCATTTAAACTCACCTGATAATGTCTGTCCGCGGAAAATGCCTAAAATATCGAACTGCTTGACCCCCACATTGAGTAGTTATGCCTGGTCTGTTGCACTTGATCATATGTATATAATATTCTTAAGAATGCATGAGGAGCTGTCACGTAGCGGGTTTTGCCACGGATGTGGCCCTTGTGTGTTATTGTATATATCCAGCTCCCATACGTTATGAGCAAGTCTACTGTACATTTATTTAACCGGTCACGGTATGAAGTCAAAGTTCCCACCATGGTAAGGTTACTACAGGTTGCAGCAAAACATTCAAAGTCCAGAGTTACAGATTGATGGCAATACTATATTGCTGAATAGCCTTCTCCGGATCCTCCCAAAAGATAAAGTGGTTTCCTTCCGTCTGGGCTATAAACTTGATATCCCTCGCCTTTTCCGCATCGCTTCCATACAGCGCCGGAGGTGGATTCTCCGCGTACTTGCGCAACATCCACAAGGTCCATGTGAATACCCCTGGGCTCGTCCCACCGCTCATGTACCGCACGCGTACAGTGGGCGATTTGGCAGCACGAGCCTTATCAAACAAAGCGTGCTTGGTGAGTGCCGCGAACGCGGTGAGGTCGCACAACAGGAGCTTTCCATCACAGCTGGTATACGAAAACGCCTGTAAATCCGTGTATTCGGCGCGTTGCGCGTCGGAAAGGTCGCACAACGAGTGCGGGATCTCTTGAGAGGGAGTA
>JBBPNA010000704.1:0-12289 GCA_038090555.1 Boletus subcaerulescens | reverse complement strand
AGTCTGAGGGTAACACTGAACAGGACTGACCTTGAACAGCTCCATCCTCTCACTTATATCAGGCAGGGAGGTGAGTGATATGGGTGATGTGGTTACATCTTTGGGATTAGTACCATATCCACTTGGCAACCGAAATTTGTGACTTGTCTTACCATTCTCGTGGTAATGCAGAAATTATGTGAGATGATTCTATTGAATAGAGGAATAATCATAAGAAATGAAATAAGAAGTGACGCACATCGAATCAATCAAGTCACCTACTTGTCCAACATGAGGACACCTTACACCCAGGGACCAGTTGTCATATTGATTGTAGGCGGCCAGCAGCTGCAGCTTGGTCCCCTTCAAAATCAAACAACCAACTGTAGTGATATTGCCGGGTGACGTGTTTGAGCACATTGGTATGAATGGCAAACTACTTTGATAGCATATGTACTCACGCAAGACGTGTAACAGTCTCCAGAGTCCAGACTGTGTCGGTGGGATAGAGCCTTGCGCTACGGACCTTGGTGGGTCAATTGGAGGAAAGATGGAGCTTGGTAAATGCTGCGCAATGGTCCCTGCCGAATAGAAGGCATGCGATGGGAACGGTGGCTGACCAAAATCTGAAATGGTGAAATCTGTGACACAAAAGGCTGGGACTGATAAGGATTACCGGAATTTGAACTCACATATGCATGCCCCTCCTCTCCCAAACCTTTAATACTGCCGTCCCCATCACAGACTTTCCCCTCCTTGAAAAGCATGGGTCAGGACTGTTGGACAGAACCCAAATCTCAGAAAGATATCCCTCACCAAATTGATGGCAGGTATAGACTTACTGAGCGTCTTGGGTCTGGGTCATTTGGTATTGTGCTTTACTGTTCCTTGAAAAGTTTGCTAACAGAAGTTTCCAGCAACTGTTTACAAAGCAATGAATATCATCAACCATCGTAACTACACAGTCAAGTTGGAACCACTCACCAATGGAAGGTCTTCGTCTGTGGAGCGAGAGGCATGTGTTCTTGCTCGACTTGGTGAACATGCATCCATTGGCATTCCGTGTGTTCACTGGATTGGCCGAGAGTCAAACTATGATGTTCTTGTTCTCAATCGTTTGGGCCCAACTCTACACAACCTTGTCAAAATACGGACAAAGTTCAGTGCCATCACCATTCAATACATTGGTGACCAGCTAGTAAGTGCTGTGCAAACATGATTGCAAGGTGCACTCACTCCAATACCATCTTCAGCTATCGCGCCTCGAATACATTCATTCACAGGATTACATCCATGGCAACATTCAACCACAGAACATCCTCACAAGTGTTGACCACTCTTGGACTATTTTCCTTGTTGACTTCGGTCTTTTCAAGCCCTATCATCACCTCGCAACAGGCATCCACATGCCTTTTCATCGGAAGCATGGCCTGGATGGAACACCAGTGTTCACCTCCATTAACAACCACGTGAGAGGTGAATCAAGTCACTGTGACGATCTCGAGTCACTAGTATATGTCCTCATATATCTTCTCTCTGGATCTCTCCCATGGCTTCAGGTCACATGCTGTAAGAAACCCAACTTGTCAACCATACTCAAGCAGAAGCAGACGACAGCTGTTGAGCAGCTGTGCCATAATACCACTTTCCAGAACTATCAAAGATGCTCCTGTACACTTGCATGCTCTCTTTTGTGATTGAATCCCTGAGGGGAGCAATCACGCTGACATCAATGTTTTTAGCCTTCCCCCTGGCAGCTCTTCAGACTATGCACAAAACCTCCAGAAGATCGTTTCTGTCGCCAACCAGACACAATGGGACAAAATGAAAACAGAGACTGGCCTCACAAAACCTCCCCTAATCCTTGGCCTTAGTCCCTCGTGTTCGCTGGGCATTCCACTCTGTATGATGACTGACATCATGCACTTGGCTGGCAATATCTCAGATCTTCTTATTTCTCTCTGGCGTGCTGACATGGACATTGGTCCTGGTGATGACAAGTCCACATGGGACTGGGCAGTTTTTAGGGACGAGGACCTCTGGACCTCCTATGGCAAGGATGTTGCTGCCGCTGGCAGTTACCTTCCTGGCTCTTATGACCGCAAACCACACAATATTGCCGAGAAGATCAACACCCAGTACAAGACCTGGGAATTCCAGTTGTATACATTTGGTATTGTCCCCATCCTCCTCTATGGTGTACTTCCCATGAAGTACTGGTCCCACTATTGCCAGCTCATTCGTGGGTTTCAGATTGTATGCCAACATTCTCTGACACACAAACAACTTGAAGACGCCCACACCCTCCTTTGTGTTTGGGAACGCAACTTCGAACTCTTTTATTACCAACTTCGTCATGACTGCATCCACTTCGTTTGTCCTGCTGTGCACCAGGTCATTCACCTGGTTCCTGAGGCCTTTCAAAAAGGTCCTCCAATCTGCTATGCCCAATGGACCATGGAACGGACTATTGGTAACTTAGGTCAACAGATTCATCAACCATCCAAACCATATGCAAACCTTGCTCAAGAAGGTGTTCGCCACTCCCAAGTCAATGTGCTCATCTCTATCATGCCAGAACTCAATACCTCTCCAAAAGGACTTCCCTGTGGTTCCATTGACCTTGGCAATGGTTATGTCCTCCTTCGTAAACGCTCCAAGTATCCTGTCACTCCTGATAATGCACTCGCTCAACTATTACACAACTATCTACCTATTACTCAAGAGATCATTCCCCGTTTTGATAAATGGGCACAGCTGCTTCTTCTGAACAGACAAATTGCTCACTCTACCTGGAGGGAGACACTCAAGTCAGAGGTCAATTTACAAGTCTCTCAGAACATTAAGGTGCATTTGTTGCTAGTCTCATTGATACTATCTCCATTTACACATTCTTTCTACAGTTTCTTGATGGCAACAAAGTTTGAGTTGGAGAAGTCCAATATTTCACTCAACTTGCTATTCATTCCACACCCGAAGAGTGGTCCTTTTTGGACATTGCTATCCTGAGACTCTATTCGGAACCAGATGTTGACCTTCTACGTCTTTCCTCACAAGTTCTTGCAGCGTCACTTCTGCTTGATGACCACTTCATTTGCGACATCAAAAACATCCGAAGTGTTGTTGCAATGATCCCTCGTGTACTAACATTGCCTGGGACTGGAGTCAAAGCCTGTTACTTTTGTATGATGGAAAAACCAGGAGTCAACATCTCAGATCTTGGGGTACCATACAGTGTGTACTCAGGGCTAGGGGATGATGAAGATGAAAACGGTGACGGCGACGATGTGGACATTGAATAGATTTGTACATGTTTTTTCGTACATCAATACATACAACTTATCATTGCATCACAATAACATCACAACGACAACTGACTACAACAGTACAATGACAGCAATGCAGCACCAAGACAACATGAAGATGGAATGTAAAAGGGATGACTTGGAGAGACTACTAATTCAGCCGAAGATGCTTGATCAATCTCTCCCTGTACTCCTCTGATGAAAGTCTTTTTTTGGAAATCTTGCAGGGAAGGAAGAAAGTGTCGAAGGTACATATCAAATATCTTGAAGCGTAGGCACTGTGGCCAGACATTCTCTGACTCGAATGGATGAGGAGATGACATGGAACGATTGGGCAACTGTAATTAAGATAGTTAGATACATCTCATCTCCATTGTCTGATGCACCGAATGTAGTCACCTGTACTATTGATGGATATATCTTCATCCTCTAACTTGACTGGATCAGGTTCGCCCTTAGTAGAAACAGTAAGTGCTTCGTTATTCGAATTGTCTGCCTGTCTGTAGATTGTATCAGTACACACAGGTTTGAACAAAATGATTAGTGCTTACAATGTGGTGGCCACTGGCATCTTGTTACTAGTACTCAACTCGGATGTGATCATATTTTCTGTTTGGACTTGCCTGTGATCGATCAATACATTGGTCTGTGGTTAATTGAAATTATTTGACTTACACAGAATTGGTATCAATGGTGCGATGCTTGATTCGCAGTATGATTTTCTAGAGAGTGTGAAGTTAATGGTTAAATGAGGAAAGGCTGCTTACCTTCTCTCCAGGGTGGATGATATCCAGGGAAAATGTATAGGTTTCCCAGCTAGGAACAACATTGTCAATATCTAATAATATGACGTCCCCAGACATATGGATCTGGGGCACTTTTGCCAAGAGGAGCTCAGTGATTGGCTTGGGCATATTGAGGAAATAACCTTAAGTCATACTAAATTTTGTAGAGCCAAGTTGGAGTTACTCAAAACTGTACATTAGCAGCCACCCAGAATAAACCATCGGAACTTTACTACTCCTAACTTTATTGCTACTTACTTCTCTCCTTCTGTACTTCTCTCCTTCCGAACACGATAAACAGAAATTATAACCTCTATGCTCACAGCAGCACTCCATATGTTGCTAATCCATCCATCTCTGATGGCATGCCTAATTCAGATCAGGCACTCTATGGATGCAGCAGCAGTGGTGGCGCCCCCTTATATCCACAAGCGAGCGTTGGTTACAATAACCAATATGCACAGGTCAGTCTATCCTTAAGATAACCCTATTTTCATGCATTTTTGTATGCATATATTTAGCAGATATACTCCTTGAATGAGCATTGCAAGGCACTTGAGAATCAGCTCGTCAAAGTTACAACTGAACATGATACTCTGAGATAAGCATTCTCCTCGATCAACACACTAACTCCTTTGCGTCACATAGAATGATGCTGGATCAGTTGTCAGCCTCATTACAAAACCAAAACATAGCTTCAGCTACAACCACTCCTGTCAAGACCGCTGAAATGTATCCAAATGTCCATTTTTGGACACAAGCAATACAATGAATGGACAAACTCAGCCGAGGCGCATACAGATTGTCGCTACAAGATAGCTTTCTTGGAAGACGAGCAGGGTGCTGTGGTTTCTGATGCAACTCTGAAAGCAATCCACAAGAAAATATGTGGCTGCTGGGCAGAACTTGTCGACAAGAACATGGCTCCAAAGAGCTGGGGGAAGGCCACAACTTCTACGAAGGAGTTTGTACATGCGACCATCTATAAATCTTGCCCTATTCTTCAACTTGCTGAAAATGACTGGAAATTAGAGCTACTTTGCTCGGGCGACTATCCTGGATGGGTATGGAATAATCTGGATTCCCAAGGGAAATGGCAGGTCAAGCAAGAGGACGACACCCCCACTGGAAAAGAATCTGGCATGAGAAAGAAACGAAAGGTGAGGACAGGTGGCAAGGCTGGGTCAGTTGAAAAACGAATGAAAAGTAAGTGATGCTTTGTCTTTCACAATGTGCTGATAGGATTACATTGTCTAGGTGATCCGCTGGAATCCCAAGTAGCAGCATCTTATTTTGATGACTCCGAGTCACTGTATGATGTTCCAGCTTTCAAGAACCCATCATCTGCAGTAGTATCCCCTACTAGCACTGCTGCAGCGATGGAAGTAACATCCCTCATACTCTATGCAAGTGAGGAATTAGCTCGCTTGACCGCATCAGAGGCTACCGCCACATCGACCAACTTCTCTCCGGTGTCCCTTGAGTCTGTTCTTCCACTCCCAGGTCCGTCTTGCTCGTGCACATCAGAGGCCACTGCCATGTCGACCAACTCCTCTCCAGTGTCCCTGGACTCTGTTCTTCCTCTCCAGGGTCCATTTTGGTTGACCGCATTAGAAGCCACCAGCGTGGTGCATACCCACTGCACAGATCTGGCTCGCTCAACTGCATTGGAGGCTACTGCCATGTTGACCAACTCCTCTCCAGTGTCCCTGGAGTCTGTTCTTCCTCTCCCAGGTCTGTCTTGCTCACACACATCAGAGGCTGCTGCCACATCGACCAACTCCTCTCCGGTGTCCCCGGACTCTGTTCTTCCTCCCCCAGGTCCATCTTGCTCGCACACATCAGAGATCACTGCCACATCGACCAACTCCTCTCCAGTGTCTCTGCCAGTTGAGTCTGTTCTTCCTCTCCCAGGTCCATCTTGCTCGCACAGATCAGAGGACGCTGCCACATTGACCAACTCCTCTCTGGTGTTCCCGGACTCTGTTCTTCCTCCCCCAGGCCTGTCTCCCTTGACTGCATCGTCAGCTGCCATCACATCAACCAATTTCTCTCTGGTGTCCCCCGATACCATGGTTACTCTCACAGATCCATCACAGTCTTGCTCATCTCCCATAGATGCCATATCTGCATCAACTGAATCATCTCACACATCCCTGGAGAAGGCACTGCAGCCTGTCATTGTCAACCCTGTGTAAGTTCCCTTACACTTATTATGGTGGGTACTGAGTCTGTTTGCTGAGATAGGGTAAGTCTTGGCAAAAAATCACTGAAGATCAAGATACCTGCGCTACCTCTGCTGCCCGCAAATGTGGCTGACAAGAAAAATGTCGGTCAAGGTAACAATGAAGGGGAACGAGGAAGTGAATCCTCAGCAGGTGTCAAGTCCAGATCCTCCGGGTTCGAGTCTGGCGAGATCTGAGAGAGATGGTAAAGGGAACAGAGGTTCGACCAAAGTTAACGGAGGTATGGAGGTGTGAGGACGTTGGTGCAGGACTTATGTGTCGCGCCCTTGTCAGGTCCCATGTCCTTGTATTTAGGGTAGAGAAAGAGGGAAATGAAGTCAGACTTGAGAGAAGGTGACTTAGTTAATTTTCATACTGAAGGTATGACAGAATATTACAGGGGACTTATATACTACTCAAAACCCGGAAGAAGTCCAGGCCCGAGACTAATGCGCGAAGGTGATGTACATTGGATCGGAATGATGAACAACAGAGCACGGAGCACAGCCGGGATGGGCTGTACCGATCAGGAGGTGAAAATGTAGACTAGAACAGAAAAAGGTTAATGTAGGTACAAGTACGGAGTTGCAACTCCGTAGATGTCTGTTACTCCTTGGTCAAGATTCCCCGAAGTACTCCGGAGTTGACCAGAGTTGGACTTGGTAATTTCTGGGTCGTGACAGTGGGATATATCATGTGCTGTGAGTGGTACTTACAATCACGGATGTATCACTTTTTAACCTGCTATTACAATAAAGAGATGTATCAATATGTCACTATTGCCTGACATTTCACACAAGAACTCAGATTACACCCTTCCATTTGAGGGGGGAGTGTTGTGTATATACAAATGGACTCAGGCTTATCTGTATTATGTAGATTACACCTCAGTCCTGACTTGTATCAGTACTGAGGTGAGACCCATTCATTCATACACTTTACTCTGTACTCATTAGTGGTACTCACTTAGGTTATTATGAGGCTATGCTTGGCCTATTCTGGCTGACGGAAAAACATTGCTTATGCATGTCTCCAAGCGGAGCTTGAAGCTCATGCCTGCCTCACGCTGCCCCTGACGCTCTGAAAGACTTCGAGCACTCATAAACCAACCCCTAGTACGCATGGCTGGCAGGGCTCAGCCTCCAAGTACACAAAAAGTTTCGACATCCAAGCAACCTGCATCAGTCCCTCTAGCTGTTCAAAGGGATGCTGGAGTTCAGAAGAAACGACGTGGAAGGGGGGGAAAGGCTGCTCTCCCTGTGTCTACCACCCCCAACCCTTCAGCCACATTTACTGTCGAGGATGCTTCCAAGAAAACACCATCAGTAGCTATCAGCTGGGAAGGGACCCGTACTGACATGTTAGTTGCTTGGATCATGTCTCACCCCGCTGATCGCCATATTCTATTCCATGATCGCTCCTCGTCCTCGTCCTCGTCCTCTACGCTCACCCATGGTGACAAGCCCTCAGGCAAGAACAAGAAAGAAGTTGCGGCTGCAATCGCCAAACATATCTTTGAACAAGATCCAGAACACTCCAGCACGTATACCGTCAATCTGGCGAAATACACTACCTCTGTAACCAACCAGCTCTCAGCGTAAGTCATTAGATTGGCAAGTGGTGTTAGGAGGCTCTAAAAGGTTGTTACAGACTGAAGAGAACGTATCGAGAACACCGTGTGCGTTTCACAAGCACCGGAGGTGGGATTTTCCCCAGGCCTCAAGGTGATGACTCCAATGTCAAGCCTGCGTCCAATCTACTAGGTACACTATGTTCTGTTTCCGATGACACCATCGACTCACTGACCGCTAATTCTTAGAGGAAGTCCATTGCATCTTCCCATACTACGACAATCTGAACTCAATCTGGAAGGATATCCCATCATTCGACAGCAAGCTCATTTCATCCAAGGCAGGAGTCAATCACGCCGAAAGCTTGCTGCAAATCGTTCAGGCCAAACCTCAGGCAGGTGCAGAACATGACGAGGATGCCATGCAAGATGACGCTGATGCGGAGGAAGTTGATGGCAGACCTGCTGCCCAAGATGCTGAGCAACATGATGGGGATGTTCCTATGGATGACGGGTTGGAAGAAGGTGGCGAACATGGGGGCGAACATGGGGTGAGGGATTGGCTTGCTGTATGACTCACTTACACATCCCCATCTCAACTGTGTCTGACAACACCATCAGAGCCAAAGCGCCACCAACGATGACCGGGACCCTGCACCATTCACCCCCATGGAGAAGGGCAAGACACCCATGCGGGATTCATGAAGCGCCTTTAGGCATACCCCATACACACGGCCATCAGCTAGTTCCACGAGCTCGGGTTCCCCAAGCATGCCAAGAAGTGGAACGAGTGCTCTCTCATCCACTAAACTGGCCCCATCAGCTGCAAAGTGCCTGAACCCCCTCTTGAAGAGGCTCGAGGAGCTGGACCAGCAAAGTGAACGGTCTAGATCGGTCTCATCGGAGTCACGCGCGCAGCATTACGACTATGCAATCCTTGCCAAAGAACTTGACCACAAACGCGAGGAGCACCTTGCCAACCAGTCATCCACCGAGGTTGAGCACATGCACATGTCAGAGCTGAGAAAGCTGGACATCCAACTCAGTGAACAGGAGGAGCGTACTGCTGCACGGCAGATCAAGCTGATTCAGTTGAAGATGCAGCTTCGGGACAGCATGAAGGATTAGGATGAATTTTCCCTCCCCCCGGTCCAGATACTGCCAGCTTGTCTCTCCCTCCCTTCTGAGCCCTGGCCATCGTGGATGAACAATTTTCCCTTCCATATTCCTCACACCCTTTCCACTCAATTCCCATCATTTGTTGTACCGTCGTCAGGCTGGCATTGAGCCATCAGATCCTCAGGTGTTGTTTTGTTTTCTCTTGTACACGCTTGTCACTTTTATTGCAGTACTCCCGCACTTGAATGTACTGTGTTTTCTGCCAGTGTGTCCTACTCTACATCCTTCTTTACTGATCAGCATGCTGATTTCTGTTGTCCAGTGAGGCAAGCAGGCTCCTCATCAAGTCCAAACAGAATATCTGTCCTGGAGTACCATCTTGGACTTCCACCACCACATTATCCATATCCCTCATGACCTTGTTAGCTTCATTTTGCGCCCATCCAACTGACAATTCTTTACCCAGCCGCTCCTCAAAACGGACAACCATGTTGTGAAGGATAATACAACATTGAACCCAATGCACCGCGTACATGGTGTCATCATGTGATCGGATGCGAATGCGAAGCTCCCAGAGCGACTGAAAGTGTCCCTTCAATGCCGCAAATGCATGTTCCACACACACGCAAATCTACAGGTATTTTTCATGACACACTCCAAGTCTGAACATCAATCTAATGTCGTACCTTTGACAGATAGTGATTGTAAACTTTTTGTTGCCATGATAACGGCACCAACCGGCTTGCTTTAAAAGGTACAACACACCACGGTTTTGTTGGATAGGTGCTGTCTGCCCATATCCAGTGTCCGGCAGGAATCTGTGACTCTGGGTCTCATGCCATTTCAGTTCCCTGGAATGCATATGCATCATGGACGCTTCCTGGATGGCCTAGGCCATAATTAACAATGAGAAGGTTGTGCGGCATCACCACCACCTAGTATTTTCAGTGCGCATGCGATGGCAAAAAGGTGAGTTAGCATACCTGACAATTCAACGAGTATCTTGATTTCCTATCATAGAACATTTTGCCATAAAGGGATGGCTTTTCAAACAAATTGAATGTCGATCCATCCGCCGCAAAAATTCCACCTCTCCATTCCCTACAAGCCTTCGTCTCAACGAACATATGGGCCAACTCCGCATCAAGGGAATTTGCCGAAGGCACAAAAACAAATTCGTCATGCTGCTCCAGGACCGCGAGCATGACCTGGTTTGTACAATTCACCACAGAGCCCACACTGATCCCGGCCCATTGGGCCACATCCTCGGTTGAAATCGCATTTCCATAGTGACCTGCACGGTTGAGGAAGATCACGAGCTGTATTGCAACTGGCAGCTGTGAGCAATTCGAGTTTGATTTGAAAATTGCACTGTCACTAATCTGGTCAAGAATACAGTCAAATATTTCTGGATCGACCCGCAGCTTTTGATGAAACAAATGCGGTCGAAAGTCTGCAAAATGTTCAAGCAAATGGAGTTGGGGTGTGTGCAATGGGGGTTCCGCAGCCTGAAACAGGACACGTGCCCGGTTGATCTCGTCCCATAGTGCTTCGATTGCACCAAGGAGTTGCCGGTAGTGTCGTTCCTGTGCCTCCAATGAACTGATTGACTCTGATGATAGATCGGATCCGAGATCGGACAGGATGGGGGAAATAGGAGCCAGAGGGGGGATGAAAATGAGGTCATCTTCGATGTCTGAGTCATCCAAGAGGTATAGATCCTCGTTAACACGTCTCAGTAAGTCCTCCCTTCTTCGGATCATGGCATTCAGCTGAATTGTGTCCAGTTTGTCCAGCAGCCTTTGCCTTTCAGATATGCGGGGCATGGTGGTAGCTAGCAGGAACATTTACTTAAGGCTCCGAGCCATCAGACTGGTCTATATGTGAGGATTCGAGCAGCTATCTTTATATTTTTCCAATGCGTGCAATGTACTTGGCCGTTTTCCTCGAGTCATGTGGGTTCGGCACAATGCTCGGCACGATCGGAGTTACAATACCAAGGGCACTCGCACAGACATTTCTATACCTAAGAATAGCGTTACAATAGCGTTACAATAGCCTAAGTGAGTACCACTAATCAGATACAATACAATGAAACTTACACCGTGCCAGGTGAATGGACAGTACCCGCCATTAACAAATACGACCCTGCCAAATATATTTCCAGATCTGATTTTTCGATCTCAACCAATCACGAAGGACTACTGGTGATGAAGTTCCGTTTTCCACGCTCCAAAACGTCCCCGAACGGCGAAGAGGCACATTGTGCTCCGCACGATAGCTCATCAGTTACGGATCCCAAAGCGGCACTCGAGAACCACTTCAAAATGAATCCCACCAAGCCTACTGATCACCTATTTGCTTGGAAACATCCCACGAAAGGTTTGCGCCCTCTCTCGAAAAAAGAAATCACATCTTTTATCGAAGACGTAAAGAGACACAACCCGAGCATGCCCGACCTTAAAGGGCACAGCCTGAGGATAGGCGGAACCCTTTTCTACCTGCTCAAAGGGGTTCCTTTCGATGTCGTCAAAACCATTGGACGCTGGTCGAGCGACTCCTTCACAATCTACCTCCGTCATCATGCCCTAGTCTTAGCGCCCTTCCTTCAGCATGATACCGTGCTTTTCGACAACCTCCGCAGATACATCCTCCCACCAGTGCGATAAACAGTGAGTCGAGCTCCTAGCACCCGGGTCTCACTCGCGTGATGCGTCGCTCACTCCTAACCCTCAGGGTCACAGCTCGCAGATCCGGGTGCAGCTTCGGGCCGGAAAGCCTTCGGCTTTCGCCCACCCATGTCCATTCATAGCCCATGTACATTCGTAAAATATTATTTTACTCCATCACCGCACTCGTAGCACGCAACGCATAGAGGACCGTTTTGGGACGTGGAAGCAGATGGGGCGTTGCTGGATGCGTTACGCTCTACAGGGTTAGAGTGTCCCGTCGAGGAGCTGGACACCGATTTTGCCGTTGCTGCCGTCTCGTCTCTTCATAGGTTGATTCAATGGACCAACACTTCTAGTATGTAGGCCTACGTTGACCCTACTGCACAAGCGCGCGACCTTGGTCAGATATCCCAAGGCCATCAAATGTGACTATAGTAGAGAAATATTGTGCAAAGTTGTGGAAACGATTACAAAGTAACAAGCAAGTGGATATCCAAGTCCATTGACTGTCCATGCTGCTTGTGAATCTGAACAGGAGACGATGGGTAACATGTTACACGGAGATGGGAACAGGACATCAGAGATAGGGAAAGATGAAACAGATTGGAGCAAGGAAAAAGGCGTCGCGGCTAGA
>JBBPNA010000703.1:0-12293 GCA_038090555.1 Boletus subcaerulescens | reverse complement strand
TGCTATGGAAGCAGGTAGAGCTGCTCTTTATCCCAGGGACTGACAATCCTGCGGATATGTTCACTAAGAACCTTGGACATGTCAAGTTCAAGGAGTTTCGCTCCCAGCTTGGTTTGGAATTCAACTCACCGTTGTAAGACTGTGCGGATGTTTCTATTTACTTTATATTCCTCACTTTGATATCTATGTATCTACCGTATACTAGACAAGGGGGAGTGTTGAAAGGACGCATACTTACAGTCATGTGACCTTATATTAAGTAAGCATTACAAAGCGTATATAAGACTTGACTGAGTCTGAATATAATATATCTCTTATGACCAGCAACTGCTATCATCTCTGAGAACTCCCAACCCATCCAAGGTAAGTAAACCCTAGAGTAGATTCCTAGGTAGCCCGTGCGGCAACGCCGGCTACCAGCTATTGCAACAGATTTGACACCTTTCCATCTTCCTTGCCCTTCTTGTCAATGTCACGTTGAAGAAGGAGAATACTGTGACAGTCTAACAGGACTTGGTGCCCATACATCTGGAGTCTATCACGAACAACTTGTTCGAGGTGGTTATATCTTTGCTCCAGCTTACAGACCCTTCAGAGGATGAACTAGATCGGTTTCAATCCTCTCTGACCTTCTGGATCTAGTTAATAGTCCAGAACCGATTCCTATCCCTCCTCTTTCTGCACCATCTTCTTCCTTACCACCTTATATTCCAACACACAATCCTCTTAATGGCAAACCTCTCCGAATCCCAATGCTGGAACTTGAATCTAGGCTTACCCCCAATGAGCTTCAATGCCTTCAAGAACAGTCTTTGACAACAGTCCGTCAAGTATCACTTGACACCTTTGGCCAATCCAGATCAAGGAGGAATACGTCGGGAGGCGATTTTCCAAGATCCCCTTCCGCTACCACCAAAGAATCTCTGCCACCCTATACATCATCAAGGGAGGGTAGTCCCTTTCCTTAGACAGACAGGCTTTGGTCCTTGGGTTCATTCGAGGAAATCCTGCCAGGTGGTGACTCCTTTTCAGGTGTCATCAGCCGAGACTTCTACCCGGGATGATTCTATCCTTGCATGTTCATTCATGTTCAAGGATGAATCTCTTTCCTCTGCTTATGCTGGTGCCAGATGGGCTTTTCCCTCTGAGACTTATATTTCAACCCCACCTGCATTAGTACATTTCCAAGGTCATGAAGTTCTTCACAGAGATCTCTTTCCTCCTCTTTCTCACTTTGATCCTGGAGACATTTATCGTTCTCACGACATTCATGAGGTCCTATATGATTCTCTCTCTCCAAACATTTACATTGGTGATCCCATTGATTGGTATAACCGATTCACTAGGCAATTGGCTCCTACTCCAACCCAGCAGTACTGGAATTACAATTTCGACAAGTACCTTCACAAAAGCTGGAGATCTGCGAATCCTGTCCAACGCAGGCTTCAACAGCAGATTAGGAAGCGTTCAACCCTTCCTGAGATGCGTGAGGCTTGCCTCCGCAGACTCTATGGAGAACAGGATGAAGGCAGACCACCTCGTCGTGCTGCTGCCATTGCTGGTGAAGTTTGGAGACATTCCCTCTTGTAATGGATTGGATCGGACATGGGCAATGTATATTTCTTGAGCACTGGGACTTGACAACATGGTTGAGGAACTGATACTCTCAATGACGGTACATTTCTCCTTCTGATTTGAATATTGACTGTTCTTTCCAACAGACATGTTGGCATCCGTTCCAGCTGTTGCAGATCTTAGGATCGATGGATCCTGTCATGACCCAGAAATCCACCAAGTCCAACTCCGGCCAACTCCGGAATACCTCGGAACACCATTTACCTCAGACCAAGATATTTGACAAGTCCAACTCCGTTCCAACTCCGGAATACCTCGGAGTACTTTTGACCTCAAGTCAACGGACATACCTCCGACCTGTACCTCCGAATTTTGTACCTCTAATCAACCCCCTTCAGCTCTAGCTTGTATTTCGCCTGTCAATCGGTACAGCCTGCCCCAGCTGTGTTCCGTGCTCCACTCTGATCATCATTCTGCTCCTATGTACATCACCTCGCGCAGTATTTACGGACCCAGATCTCCTCCAGACTTTTGGTGTATATAACACTTCTGTATTCTCTGTTGTAGAGTAGTATGAAAATCAACTAAAGTCCTATTACTTCCAATCTCGCTCCTTCCCTATGATCTCCTCATCTCCTCCTTAAATCCCTGACCCTTTGAAATACGAGGACCCGTGAGACTGGCAAGGGCGCGACACATAAGTCCTGCGCCGATGTCCTCATCTCCTCCGCTCCTTGGCCCCTCCGTCCTCCGACATCTCTGGACGTCGCTACTAGTCAGTGACAAATGTCGGAGCCCCTATCTATCATCTCCAAACGGACTTCGTTCCATTATCCTCAGAGTTGGTCTACTACCTCTGGACTTCATTCCATAAAAAATCAATCCCTCCAGATCTCAGCCAGAGTTCGACAAGGAGAAATATGGTCTCTAACAGATCCCTCCTTAGTCGCATTCCAGTCCTCAATGGACAGAAGAACTATTCCGTTTGGAGTGCTAGAGTTCAAGGCATCTTAGCCTCGATAGGTGGACAAGGTTTCATAGATGGAACCCTTAGATCAACACAGAGGATCGCTTCTACAGATGAAGCAGCTTGGAAGGCCACAGACTCAAAGATTCTAGGCTTCCTTTCCATCACTGTGAACGATCAACTCTCTACCACCGCACCAACTACCTGGACGGAATTTCAAGTCAATACTGGGACAACAGCCGCGCCTGTTCAAACGACTTACCTAGAGTCAAAGGCCTACCACTTCTGGGAACTTCTATCTGATCATTTTGCTTCAAAAGGCATCACAGGGCAGTTCTACTGGCTGCATAAGGTTCTTCGCACTTGCATTAGGACCCAACATGCATCGGAAGATATTTCAGAGATACAGCAGTATTTTACAGGCATGTTTAACACAGGCCTTGTACTACCCGAATCTCTTCGAGCCATGTTCATACTGGCTCAACTCCCTGATGATTTTGAGACACTTTGTTCCACCCTCATCCATACCACTTATGAAGACAACTTCACAGTGGACAACAACATCCAAGCCATCCTTCGAGAAGTAGATCTTTGAAGCTCAAAGCTTCGCCCTCTTTCTTCGCGCATTACTCATGTGCAAGCACCTATCCATCTGTTATCTGCTATCTCACTTGCTTCATCAGCAACTACTTCCTCCACCTTCCATTCCATTCTATGGCTCTCCATACCTGCCCTAACTATGCCTACCCTTAACCTTGTGACCAGGTATATAAATCCACGATACCTATCCTTTGTACCTTAGCTTAGATCTCCTTGGTCAATATCCACTTGTCTCCACAAGCTCCTTCAGGCTCTTGACCTGTTGCCTTGAACCTCTGAAACCTTGTCCTATTACTGGCATTAGACCAGCCCCTTGACTCCCTGGACTTTGTGCTACCATTAAATGCATGCTTTACTTTGAACCTACTTCTCCTAGGCTACGCTCGTCCCTACCTGGGCCAAGTGTAACAGTGAACCTCCATCGATGGATGATGAGGGTTTTCAGGACATCAAGAACATTTAATCAATCAGGATGTTTGATCTTAGGACAGGAAAAGTGTTATGATCACTACACTAAGCATTTGGACTTAACATTTTTCTTTTCTTTCTAATCCCTATCTTTCTTTCACGATCTAATCTAATCTCTTTTCATCTTGGCTCTATCACTTCTATTCACACATGTGCATTTCATCTCCCACATCTATGTTTCTCAATCACATTAGATGCGCACTACAGCCTCAAATGCTGCTACATACATGCGCACTATGCATGTATGATCGCACATGCCCTTCCCTCATGTTACCCAGTACCAAGGATACTTACTATATATAGCAGTAGCATAGCTTGGTCTGTGTGCATGTACTAGTAGTATAAATACTATTCCCAAATAGACCAAGACTCCTCAGTCTTGTTCTCTTGGAGTTCTCCCCTTAAAAGGCGACTCTACTCTTCTTTCCTCTCTTGTCTTTCTCTAGTCCAGAGCGACCTAGCAAGCTTCACTTAACAGTGAGTCTTTAAGGGTCATTTCATTAATTGTGGTTATCTGGTGTTCTAGCTATAGGAAAAAGGAGGAAAAATAGGGGAATAATCTGGTGGATAGTAGTGTCTGTTATAATTACTAGGTACTTTTCTGTAGTGGCTGTCCATGTCTGCAAATATCTGTCAATGCAAGGGTTGGTTTACTGATGTACAGCAGGGTCACCAAGGACTTTGGTACCTATGTGACTACACAGACTCCTCAATACATTGGCATAGTATCATTGCCAGGTCCTTTTCACCTTCTCAGTCACCTTTCTCTCCACTTAACATGAGGGGCCCATATCAGGGTGGTCCGAGAATCATGGGTTTATTGCAATCAGGCTGGCCAAAAAGCTCTGCACATAGTCACTACATTATGTGGTGGTGACAATGAAAATTCATATCAAACCTATTCTCTGCCAAGTGTTGCAAATGCTGAGGATAACACAGAGACTATCCCAGAGAGCAATTGAGGATCGGGTAACGTGTTTGACAACCTCCTGTGTCTTGTCAAGCCAAAGCCAAAGGTCTCACATGATGAACTTGATGCCTATCTTGCAGCGGATGTCAACAATGGTATGGATGCACTAAAATGGTGGATTCAGAATTGCACTACAATGCCTCGTCTCTCATGAATGGCCATTGATTACCTGAGTATCCCTGGTCAGCAATCAATGTGTGGGTGCTCCATTATTGAAACATTATGGTAGTCACATCGATTGATGTCGAGCACCTATTCAGCCATGGTCGCAATGTTCTCTCCCATGTGCATAATCACTTATCAAGCCAAAGTGTTTGTGCATTGCTCTGCCTGGGATCATGTTGGGTGAAACGGCCCTTAAAGACTCACTTGTAGAGTGAATCTTGCTAGGTTGCTACTTGCTAGAGAAAGACAAAGGAGAAGAGATGATAGAGTTGCCTTTAAGGGGAGAACAAGACTGGGGAGTCTTGGTCTACTTGGGAATAGTATTTATACTACTGGTACATGTGCACAGACCATGCTATGCTACTGCTATATATAGTAAGTGTCCTTGACACTGGGTCACATGAGGAAAGGGCATGTACGATCATACATGCGTTGTGTGCATGTATGTGGCAGCATGAGGCTGCGGTGTGTATCTAATGTGAAAGAGAAACATAGATGTGTAAGATGAGATATGCATGTGTGAATAGAAGCGATAAAGTGGAGATGAAAAGAGAATAGATTAGATTGTGAAAAAAAGATAGGGGTTTAGAAAGAAAAGAAAATCATTAAGTCCAAATGCTTATTGTAGCAATCGTAACACTTTCCCCATCCTATGATCAAGCATCCTGATTGATCAAATATCCTCGAGGTCCTGGAACTCCTCATTGAACTCCGAAGAAACAGGGTCACTTGCCTGAGAAACTGGGCTACCAGGCATGTCGCCATCATTTCCCCAAGGGTGGAAGACAGGAACTTCCGGTGTTGGTGATGGTCCAAGGGGAATGGAATGGAGTTGGGAAGTAGGATGGAAGGTGGCAAAGTCTATGGGATTCCTCCATCGGAGTGTTCAATTGTAGTTCAGCATGGGACTAGGGTCCAATTGGGCAATGCTGATTTCCCATTACTCATCATTCATGGGAAGAGGGAGGCCCGTTTCTGTTTCACTGGCACTTCCCCAGCCATCGTTGTCCTCATTCCATTGGTCGTCGTCCTGTCCCCATGCTTCATCGTTACCATAGGCAGGGTCCCAGTAGTTAATCTCGTCCTGTTCAATGGCAAATGCTTGAGAGCTGATGGGTAGACCATAGGGGAATTCATTATTATCTGACAGAGAGGAGGAAGAGGAAATTGATGAAATGGTAGAAGAGAAGGGGCCATGAGAGTGGGATGAGTGGGAGTGAGGGACACGTAGGTTTCATTGCCAGTACCCTTCATCAAAAGGGGTTAGGCGGCGAGGGAAGATTCCTGGTAGGGGGGTGACATATCACATGCAATTTGGAGGAGGAAGGGTTTCGAGAAGCCAAAAGTAACAAAGGTGAAATATAGTAGTATTATAGTGGTTGGTAAGGAATTTAATAAGAATGTTATAGAGAAAGGGGAATGTCATATAAAGGTGGAAGAGGATGTAAACTTTGAGGGCAAAGTAGCCAAAGAAGTAGATGTAGTCGAGTGTGAGGGAGTTCATTGTGGGTGTGAGTTTGATAGGGTAAAGGTATGAAGGATGAATGCTGGCCTTATATATGTGTGTTCCCCCAGTCTATAGATTGACTTCCAGGCAATCAAAGGGAAGGCGGCGAGGATTCAGCATGGTGAAGTTCTCACAGCCCCTGAATAATGAAGAAAATGTTGCAGGGTCCATAGATAAGGCCCTAGGGGTGGAAGGGTGTGCTTTGTGAAAGTCGGAGATAGCATCTTTAGCATGCGTGAGATTAGATCGTGATCCCATGTCCAATCTGTTTCATCATAGCCCTTCCAATGGACCAAATATTCAATGCGGCAGCCCTTGTATCATGAGTCAATGATGAAATCCACCTCATATTCATCGTCGTGGTCCTCAGTTACCAGAACTGGACCGGGTTTAAATGTGGATTGGCCAGGCAATCTGTCCTTATATGGTTTAAGGCGAGAGACATTAATAACAGGGTGTATCCTCATGAAGGAGGGCAGCCTGAGTTCCACAGCATTGGGGCCCATTAGCCTTGTGATTTCATAAGGTCCGAGCCATTGCTCAGTTAATTTATGAGAAGCATGTGTCAAACACAAGTTGGATGTGGATAGCCACACCTTGTCACCAATTTGATATTTAGGGGCATCAGAATGGTGCTTGTCCGCTTGTAGTTTCATGTGGTCCTGGGCCGTGGATAAATTACTTTTTACTTGATCCAACATGGTAGCCATGCGGTCTGTGAAATCAAGGGCGGCTGGTGCCTTCGACTGGCATGACTCAATGCCCATTCGCGGTTCATATGTCCGTGTAACTGCAAAAGGGGACCTTCCCATAGCAGTGGCCTTCTTCGTATTCATAGAAAACTGGGCAATAGGTAGCCATGCGGCCCATTCATCTTGCTTTTCTGATGTAAATAAGCAAAGGAACTGCTGTACTTCGCGATTCATTCGTTCTGTCTGGCCATCCATCTGAGGGTGGAAAGACGTGGATAATTTAGGGGTAATGCCCAGAGATTGGCAGATATCGGCCATAACCATACTGGCAAACTGGGGTCCTCTATCGGAAATGATGGTGGATGGAAGACCATGATGCTTCCAGATGTGGTTCAGATATAATTTAGCCATATTGAGTGCTGTCGTGGTCTTCGTGCTGGGAACGAGTTCAACTTCCTTGGAGAACCTGTCAACTACCACCAGGATAGAATCATAGCCTTGGGATAGGGGAAGATCCGTAGTGAAATCCGCCGAGATGTGTCCCCATGGATGATCAGGAATAGGAAGTGGCTGTAACAAGCCAGCTGGAGCCTGATTAGTTCCCTTGAACCATTGGCATCAATCACATCAAGCAATATAACTTTTAACAAATGTAGCCAATCCTGGCCACCAATAGCTGCGCTGCAGCAGGTCTAGTGTCTTATCTGAGCTGGCATGTCCGGCCATAGGGGTATCGTGGTGAAGCCTTATGACTTCCATGCATAGATCAGCGTCATCAGGCACATACAGCCTGTGGAGCGTGTCATAAAGGAATCCATCATCCTCCACACAAACTTTCCAAACTTTACATAATGTGCTGATATCTTCTTCAGTAAAACACGTGATTGCGTCAAAAATGCAGTTTTTGATTTGATCCCCTTCATCGGAGAGCAGAACGTGTTGTGCTCTAATCTTCTCTGGGGAAATAACTAATACTCCTTTATTGTCATCTTTGAAACCGACTGTATGATCTTCTCATCTAGAGAGAGCATCTGCTTTTCCCATAGTAGCTCCAGGCTTATGCAACCATTTGAAATTGAAGCGAGATAGATATTGTGCCCAACGTGCTTGTCGCCTGTTTAGATCTTGACAAGTCATGTAGAATTGCAAATTTGCATGATCGTTCCAGATCTCAAATTCATGGTGTGCGCCTTTTAGATAGTGGCACCAGATCTCAAGTGAGCGGATTACACTGAGCATTTCTTTATCTGCGATAGGGTAATTCCATTCCTGCGGAGACATTGAATGAGAGGAATAGGCAACTGGGTGCCATTTATCGTTTTTCTGAATAGATAACACTGCCCCTGTGGCGTAATCTGAAGTGTCGCATTCTAAATGGAACTGGGCATCATCATCAGGGAATGCAAGAACGGGGGCAGTAGTGAAATGGTGTTTTAACATGTCGAACGCCTCCTGTTGTTCCTGCTTCCATTCGAAGGGGTTTTCCTTCTTCGTGAGGTCATTAAGTGGTCTAGCCACTTTAGCGTAATCTTGGATAAATCGCCGATAGAAGTTTGCTAGTCCTAGGAAGCTTCTAACTCCTCAGACATTTTTGGGCATAGGCCATTCCAGAATGGCTTGAACTTTTGTTTCATCCATCTTTATTCTGCCTTTTCCTACAATCATTCCCAGAAACTCCACTTTGGTGGCGTGGAATGTGCATTTCTCTGGTTTTATGAATAAATCATTTTCTTCAAGGCGTCGTAGTACTTCCATAAAGATCTTATTGTGTGCTTTGCGGTCATTGGATTTGGTAAATATCATTAGGTCATCGATGTAGACGACGACACAGTCGTCCATATCTGCAAAGATCTCGTTCATCATGGCTTGGAACATTCCAGGGGAGTTGCATAGCCCGAAGTACATGACAAGGGGTTCAAATGCTCCTTGGAAGCATATGAAGGCTGCTTTCCATTCGTCACCTTCCTTGATTCGGACATTGTTATATCCCCATCTGAGATCCATCTTTGTGAATAATGTAGCCCCTTTTAGCTTATCGACCAATTGTGAAATTAGGGGTAGCAGATAGTTATTTTTGATCGTGTGTTCGTTTAGATAATGGTAATCCTGCACCATGCGTTTTCAGCCATCCTTCTTCGGTACAAAGAATATGGATGATGTTTGTGAAGATTTAGAGGGTCTAATGTATCCCTTCTTGAGCTGGTCATCTATGAATTCAGAGACTTCCTGTTGTTCTGTGACAGACAGGGGAATAATGCGCCCTTTCTTAGGTGTGAACGTGTCTTTCATATTGATGGCATGATCCCATGGTTTCCGAATTGGCATTCACTCTGATTCTTCTTTGTGAAATACTTTTAAATATTTATGGAACTCTTTTGGGATGAGTTCCTCTGCTGTTTCCGTCTTAGGGGTAGGCTTATCTAAAGCCGCACGGACTGCATAAGTGAGATATGTGTTTTCTTCTTCTTCCTTATCAGCATGTCGTAAGAATGATTCCTTGTCCTGCAGGAAAGAGCATGTCCGTGGACAACGTGTCATTTTGACCATCCTTTTAGACCAATCTATAATAGGGTTGTGCTTCTTCAACCAGGAGAAGCCTAAAATCATTTGATTCTTTTCAAGATCTGTGATCTCTGCTGTGACACACTCTCTGTGTCCTTGGTAGTCAATAATTACTTCTGTGGAGTGTGTGATGTTTCCTGTGGAATTCTTAGTTCTGTCCACATTGTATATAGGAATAGGGTGGCGCAAAGGGGTCAGGGGTAAGCGATGCTTCTGAGCCCAGGCACGATCGATGAATATTATGTTTGCACCGCTATCAAGCAATGCGTCTGTGGTGATGAAATTCTTGGTGTGAGAAGGAGAGATTTGGATAGTCATACAGATCTCCTTCTGTAGGTTTGTGCTTCTTACACACGCTTCTTCCGGGATATTGGTATCGGTGTTGAGAAGTGAATTAAGCACAGGTGTGAAGCCCCTGCCAAGCTCCACTGAGGGAGACCCACTTGGCTGTGATGATTCATTGTCCGATTCATCGGATTCTTCACCAGCCAGTGGCAGAAACCTGTTATCATCAGTTAAATTAAACCGTACCTTTTTCATATCTGCATGAACACCTGGTTTGTTCATGTGGCTTTCCCTTTTCCCTTCTTGGATTCTGTGACTTGAAGATCGAAGAAGTAGGCTTTTATTTCATCGTATGACATGCCATGGATGGCTTGGTCCAAGCCGGGTGACTCATGTTCCCATGAGTCGGTGCCTTCTTCTTCAATGTCCCTGACCTTGCAGCCTCCTCGCCAACATCCTTTCTTATGCCCTCCGCCAAGCCATTTACAGTCAGGGCATGTGAGCTTGGGCTTTGGGCAATCCTTAACAAAGTGTCCGCCACCACAGTTGTAGCACTTTCTCTGTGCAGAAGACATCGAGGGTCTTCGCTCAAAGGCGTCTATGTCCATGGCATTGGGATCTCTTGATCTGTGGGAGTTGCCACCGCGTATGAAGCTTATTAATTGCTTCCTTGTGCCTACCTCTCGGATTTTGGTGAGATAAGCGAGAACCGTATTTGGACAAGTTCCATCTAGGAGGATCTTGTCAATTATCGAGCGCTGGACATTTTGCTCTATGAGCTCAATGAGATGTGTAGGGTCCATGCCCGCTTGTGGTTCGTATCTTTGGAAGTCGATGATCCAATCATCTATGGGCATTGCTTCTGTTTGTTTGAGGGCGTGCAGCTTTTGTCTGGCCCACTCAGTTTGGTTGATGGATCTGAAGAGTGCTTCGACTTCCTCTTCTAACTCCGCCCATGTGTATGTGCCTCTGTTTAGCAGCCAGTTGATTCTTGTGCGGGCATCAAGTCGTGATAGCACAGCTACCACTACCTTGTGTGAGCCTTGTGGAAATATGGTGGGGTTTTCTCCTATCCAAGCTTTGATCTTGGTCCACCATTCTTCAAACTTTCCTTTTGAGCCATTAAAGTTTCCAGGGTCTTGGAATACTTTGCTCATCTTAGGGGTAGTGGCTGCTGCGACATGAGGTACAGTTTGGAGTTGCGCTTGTAAGTTCTATATTTCCTGGGTACAACGTTGCAGTTGTAGGTTTTGTGTGTCTCTTTCTTGAATGAAGAAGTCAAGTAGTGCCACAAACTCTTGTGTGGCTTGTTCATTCAGACCATTGTTTAGGAGGTTGGTTTTGAATATTGTACGATCAAAAGCAGACATGATAGATTAGATTACAATGGGAGAGGGGGGTTTGGTACTTGTAAGCGGCGTATTCTAGGTTCCGCTACGTGTGGTGCTAGGGTAGGGCATTTCTTCGCCTTGTAACACTTGTCTTGTGGTCTAAGGGAGTGTTACAACTTACCTTTTTCTCATTACTTGTCGCTTGTACTACTACACTAACTCGTACGTTTGAGTCTCGCCTTAGGACTTTCTTTTTCTTTTCTTGTCGCTGACTCTTCCCTTTCACGTAATCCTTACCACTTGCTTCGTCAGCGACTTCCTTCTATCACAGTCTCCCTTGTTCCATGCCTGCCCTTATGCCTACCGGCCCTAAACTCCTTACCTTGTATTTAAAACCAACCTGTAGCTCAGTTACACCTTAGCTTAGATCTCCCTTGATCTCCCTTGTAACAAACTCGCTACTTCGTGGAATCTACTTCCTTCGAAGGCCTCCTCGCCGAGTCTAAGTCTCACAGCTAGCATTAGACTAGCTCTACATCCTTCAAACCCTCGAACCCTTGAACCGTTGCCTAGCACTAGACTAGGAACGTCCCCTTTATTCAAAGGACTTCGTGTCACCGTAAAGACACGCTCGCTCTGATCCTCGTCTCTTCGAATCATCCAAGGGCTACGCTCGTCCCTACCCGGGCCAAGCGTAACAGGGAGGGGGTGTTCTGGAGTTCGTCGTTGAACTGCCAGAGAACTATCGTCTTTGGTTCCCTTATCCTAGTGGCTGCTGGCCACACTTTCCTTTGCCTCCTTTGGCATTCTGGTCAGTGATACGGGGTCAGTTCCCTTTCCCTAATTCGTTCTCTTCTGACTCTGTCTACAAGCCCGTCGACAAGCCACTCGACAACTCTCTCCAGCACGAATAATGGCACTAATGCCTGCAGGATCAGCTCATGCGCTGGGGGGTCATACTCGTTTGGGTCGTAGCTTTCGCTGTTGACTGAGGGGGCATGCGGAGCGACTGGCGCTTCCGGTAGACTCTTATAGTCTGAAAGGATGTGAAACGACCAGAACCCACCTAAGGGTCTAGTGTTTGTAGTCGCAAGAGTACTAGTGAGGATGTTCTGGGAAAACTCCAAGAGAACAAGACTGGAGAGTCTTGTACTACTTGGCTATAGTATTT
>JBBPNA010000702.1:0-12337 GCA_038090555.1 Boletus subcaerulescens | reverse complement strand
AAATACTATAGCCAAGTAGTACAAGACTCTCCAGTCTTGTTCTCTTGGAGTTTTCCCAGAACATCCTCACTAGTACTCTTGCGACTACAAACACTAGACCCTTAGGTGGGTTCTGGTCGTTTCAGCAAGTTCTTCGCCCTCTCACTCAAAGCAGCGCCCAAGCCGTCCTCGTGCCACTCTTGCTCTGGGGCATAGCTCACTCTCAGAGTTGAGTGAGGAACCTGAAGAACAGGATGATGAATACCAGCTTGAGGACAAGCAGTTGGACCCGGATCTTTACAATAGTCCCCCAGACGATGATTTATATGTGGACCCTATGGATGGGTCGTATGATGTGTTCCACAATCCTGACCCTGATTTAGTGCAAGGTATGTTTTGAAAGGTATTTTGTGTCCCTAGTAGTAAACAAAACAATAGGACACACGGACAATGAGCACCAACTTGATCTGAGCAATGCTAATGGTCAATTCATACCTGAAGATGACAACGATGAGCGCCTATCCGAGCCTCTTGCTGATGAACATCAACCACCTAAGTTTGGTGATCACGCTGTCCACGTCGAGCGTCAAGTCCATTCTGCTGCCCGCATCGAGCATCAAGGCCATTCTGCTCCCCATATCGAGTGTCAAGACTATTCTACTCTCCACGTTGAGCGTCAAGACAATTCCATTCCCCCTGTTGAGCCTTGGGCTGAATCTGCCCCTCACGTCAAGCATCAAGACAATTCCGCTGCCCATTGTGAAATTGATCAGTGAGGACATCAGCAGCCCCTTCCCATCCGCCGATCTTTCAATTTCCAGAACAGGACCATCCAGCCACTTCATGGTTTGAGTCCCCAGCGCCCTGCTTCATCGTGCAGTGGCCAAAAGACAGCCCCCCATGATCTTCATTCCCAATGAAACCCTTCTCCACCCCACCGGTCTTCCCACAACTCAGCTGCTCACCGAACACAGGTGCAAGCACCACCATCACCACCCATCTCTCATGAAATTTCACAAAACCCAATAGACAGTGGGGCAGAAATTTCACACCATGTCAGAGACCATATTTCTCCTTGTCGAACTCCGGCTGGGATCTGGAGGGATTGAGGTTGATGGAACGAAGTCCAGAGGTAGTAGACCAACTCCAAGGATAATGGAATGAAGTCCGTTCGGAGATGATAGATAGGGGCTCCGACGTTTGTCACTGACTAGTAGCGACGTCCGGAGATGTTGGAGGACGGAGGGACCAAGGAGCGGAGGGGGTGAGGACATCGGCGCAGGACTTATGTGTCACGCCCTTGCCAGACTCATGGGTCCTTGTATTTCAAAGGGTCAGGGATTTAAGGAGGAGATGAGGAGATCATAGGGAAGGAGCGAGATTGGAAGTAATAGGACTTTAGTTGATTTTTGTACTACTCTACGACAGAGAATACAGAAGTGTTATATACACTAAAAGTCCAGAGGAGATCTGGGTCCGTAAATACTGTGCGAGGCGATGTACATAGGAGCAGAATGATGATCAGAGTGGAGCATGGAACACAGCCGGGGTGGGCTGTACCGATTGACAGGCGAAATACAAGCTAGAGCGGAAGGGGGATGATTAGAGGTACAGAATTCGGAGGTACAAGTCCGAGGTATGTCCATTGACTTGAGGTCAAAAGTATTCCGAGGTATTCCGGAGTTGGAATGGAGTTGGACTTGTCAAATATCTTGGTCTGAGGTAAAACAGTGTTCCGAGGTATTCTGGAGTTGACCGGAGTTGGACTTGGTGGATTTCTGGGTCGTGACACACCACCCAGGTGATGAACAGGTAGATTTCCTGTCTCGTCCCTCGTCCATCACCTTATATCCATATCTTTGTTATAGGTGGGTGTGACATACAATCTACTCGTGCGGCATCATGCGACCAACCGCCGTCCTCACTCCCCTTCTCCGGGCTATCTTGATGATGTGGACAATGGTCATTGTTGTCGAGCACCAAAGAAACCATGCAATACTGAGAACGAGCAAGAGCGTGAGGCGAAGCAAACACAAGCTAAGGCCAGAAAGGAGGACGAGGGCAGGGGGAAAGAGAAGGACAAGCAGTAAGACAGAGATGGAGAACAAGGCAAGAAACCGGCTGCACACTCCAAAGACAAGGACAAGGATACTTCATCGAAGGACACAAACATCTCATTCTATCCCAAGTGCTGGCAGGGTCTCCTTGACCTTGCGAAAGCACATATGCGACTCCATGCTGCTGTCTAGGATGCATTCCCCAGGCTCGAGGTAGCAATTGATGGTCGGTGCAGCGAGGTTCTCCATGAGGTCATAGCATACTACAAGACACAGAACTGGGAATTAGAAAAGGGTGCATTTTGATTATGCAGTCCGTTAATTTTATCTTGATGGTGTACCATACAGGAATATATCCTGAGCATCGAGCGGGCATGTGCAGACTTGTAAGTAATATACTTTGCACATTCTACATACTAGTAACACTTCTAGATCTTCAACGATACACAAACTTTTTGCAGTGATTTAAAGAAGGAGGTGGCAAAGAACTTACATGTGGATTATGATATTTTTCCATCCAAGAACGCCAAGACTGCAGAAGAATGTACCATGCAAATCAAGAGTAAGGCTGTTGAACTACTCTTCTCAGCGGCCTACTTATGCAGAGATGTCGATGCCAATGTATGGTTCGCATTTCACTCAGAACTTGCACTAATATATGAGACAGGGTAAATCTAGCAATTTTGCTCACTGTGGCCTCCAGTGGCCATGCCTTGCGTTCTTCTACAGCAACTTGAAAAAGGCCCTTTGGCAGTTCACTGAATTCCAACCCCATGTGCCATACAAGATGCTCACACTGGTCGGCACAATTGTAAGTCGTGACGCCAGCACGACTGAATTGTACTCATTTCCTCAAAGGTTTATGGTTTATTGGATGGGCTGAGAGAATATGGCGATGATCAACTTGCGTTCGAGAACACAAGTTGGTTGGTTATCCAGTCCGCGCAGCAACAGCTCAACGAGTCACTAACCAACCTTCTCGGGAATGATTACCATGGCTCCAAGCTAAATGCAATGCTCGAGGACTGGGCTCAGACTGGGATGTATGTTTGAATGATTATTCATGTTGATGTGCTTATTCTTTCTTAGGACGGGCTTTAAGGCAAAGACTCAAGTTGCAGAATGCAGTCAGAACGAGTTTGTGATGTTACTGGACTAGGTTGTGTCGTTGACTGTTATCACTGTCGGTTGCTGTCGGTTGCTGTTGGGTACTGGGTTTACTGTGTTGTCATGTCATGTTGCTGTGTCACTGTGTCGCTCTTACTGTCGCTGTGTTGCTGTGGTCACTGTGGTTCAATTCTTTTGTACATAGTTATTCGTGCATGACAATCATACATCACATTTTTATGTTTGTGCTAGTAGTGGGTCTGCAGTGTGATGGTGTCTTCAACAGCTAGCTGGACAATGGAGTATGTTAGGTAGTTCACTGTACAGCACTGTACAGTGTCATGTCAAGGTGACAACTGTGTAGCACTGTATATTGGAGCGGTGCTGTGCTGTGCCATATTTGGATGACTTACTGGACAGTAGGCTTTGAATAGCCAGTGGCTATACAGGCCGTCACAGTCACACATGCTGTACAGACCATTACAGGCAAACATGTGTTGTACAGTGCTGGTACAGCACTATACCAGCACTGTACAAAAGGGGACATGTCTGTGATGGTTGTGATAGCTGTACCTGACTGTCCAGTGCTGGCCAGCAACCAAGGGATTTGCTGATGCAGGGTGGCGAGATAAGGCATCGGGACTGGCAAGAAGACAGCCCGGGACGTGGATCATTTTTAGGTCAAAATCTGCAAGGTCTAGAAGCCAATGTGCTTGACATCAGTTGAGGTTCTGGGCCTGGCGGAAGTATGTGAGATTTTTATGATCAGTGAAGACCTGGACAGGAAAGGGGGAGCCATGGAGGTAGTGACACCATGCTTTGAGAGCTTGGATGATAGCTAGCAGTTCACGGTCATAGATATCATAGTTTCGTTCTGCAGGAGAAAATGAAGTAGAGAGATAGAAACAGGGGTGCCAATCACTGTTGACATCAGTGTGTAAAAGAATAGCTCCTGAGGCATATTTTGAAGCATCGGTGGCGATTGCGAAGGGAGCGAAGGGATCAGGGAGATGAAGGATTGGTTTGGAGAGGAATAGTTCCTTTAGAGCATCAAAGGATTTTTGGCAGGCCTTTGTCCAGTTCCATCCAGAGTTCTTTTTGGTGAGATCAATGAGGGGATGTGCGACAGTGGAATAATCGGAGATGAATCGTCAATAAAAATTGGCAAAGCCAAGGAATGAGCAGACTTCCTTTACTTTAGTTGGGGTGGGCCAATTGGCGATTCCTTCAAGTTTGACGGGGTCCATAGTGAGTTGTCCAGGTTTGACGATCATTCCTAGATATTCTACTTCTTTAACTGTGAAGGAGCATTTCTCAAGCTTTAGGTGAAGATTAAGTTCTTCCATTCATTGTAGAACTCGTTTGGTTCGTTCAACATGAGTGGCTTCATCTGGGGAGAAGATGGATGAGGAGATCATCCATGTAGATGATGAGCCATCCTTCAGAGATCATGTCACAGAATGAGTCATTCATGAATCATTGGAAGGTTGCAGGGGAGTTTGTGAGGCCAAAGAACATGACCAGGGGTTCAAAGAGTCCTTTGTGAGTGATGAACGCTCCTTTCCATTGGTGTCCATCTTTGATTTGGATGTTGTTATATCCCCATTGTACATCGAACTTGGTAAAGACCTTGGTGTCTTTGAGTTTGTTGACGAGGTCGGAGATCAGGGGGAGTGGGTAGGTGTCGCAAACAGTATGCTTGTTGAGGTATCAGTAATCTTGACAGAGATGGAGCTTCCCATCCTTCTTATTGACAAAGAAGAATGGTGAGGCTTGAGGGGAGTTGGAGGGTCAAATCTTTCTGGCGCGGAGGTTTTCTTCAAGGAATTCTTCAGTAGCTTTCTGTTCATCGGGTGATAGGGGATAGATTTTCCCAATTTTGGGTGTGAAGGAGTCGTCAAGGTTAATTTCGTGGTCATATGGGCGAGATGGTGGAGGGTGGTCTGCAGTTTCTTTAGAGAATATGAGGAATATTTCTCATATTTAGGGGGAAGTGAAACTGCGGGTTTTACTTTTTCAGTGGCCATGGCAAGTTCGGTGGCAGTGGTGAGTTTTGCGATGATGGGGGAGCCTAGAGGAATGAAACGAGAACCACAGCGGATGATGCGGTTGACGGTATATGCTTCCTTAGTGCATTGACAAAACTGAGATTCAGTTTTGTATTTGAGGTATTTATAGAGGTGTGCATCATGTACCACATGGACATTAAGATGTTGAGGGGGTCAGGGAGGGAGTTCGGGGATTCTGTGGGATCGTTGGTTCATGGTGCGAGTTTGGTAGAGTTCCAAGGATTTGTCAGATGATTTGGGGATGGAGATAGTTTGGCGAGCCCAGTCAATGGTAGGGTTGGTTTTTTGAAGCCAGGGTAGTCCTAGGATAACATTTTCATTTCCACAGTGCATGATGTAAAAGAGGATTTTGTGAGCGATTCCTTCAATATCAATGAACAGGGTAGTAGTGAAGCAGATAGCTTCTCTCTTGTTTGTGGATTGGTTCACGTTTTGTATGGGAATGGGTTCAGGGAGTTTCTCGGTGGGGAGTTTGTGTTTATGAACAAAGTCCCAGTCAATGCACAATATGTCAGCACCACTGTCGATCAGGGCATGAGTGTTGATGACTTTGGTAATGCGATCTGGATCAATAAGCTGAATGGGGAGTTTCATTGCTTTTGATGAGGAGGATACAACTACAGAGGCACATGTAAGGGAAGGAGAGACTTGCGTCGAACGAGTTCTCCTTTTCAAAAATCCCAGGAAAAGTGAACCTTTTGTATGGCCACTTCATCTTCTTCGTCATCATCTTCAATCTCTTTTAACTCAGGAAGATCGTTAATGGAGACTTTCTGGACCTTCTTTCCCTTTCGTCCGGTAGAGGGAAAGTGAGGACATTCATTTCTAAGATGTCCGCTTTTTTGGCAGTGGAAGCAAAGTCCTTTCTCAATGCATCACTTTTGCTCCTCAGGAGTGAGCTTGGTGACACAGACTGCATCTACATCCATGGCATTGGGGTCTTTAGTAGGAGTGGGAGCAGGGGTATTATAGGAGCGGTAGGAGATTTGAGATCCTCCAGTGCGAAGGCGGGCAACCTCCCTGGCTCTTTCGAACTGGGTATGGAAGTGGGAGGCTTTCTCATACCACTCCTTGACTGTAGTGGGGGGAGTATCCATGGAGTATATGCGGCGTATCAGGGGTTTGGGGAGTCTGATGGAGTAGAATCCGATTAGGACGTTTTCATCAGTGATATTGGCAAGAGCGGCATTGCTGATGAAGCTAGCGGTGTAGGCAGTGAGGGTGGGGAAATATTCTCCTTTCTTTTGGGATGAGGGTTCATGCGGGTATTGGATAGCCAAGAGATGGCATTGGCAACAATGTCCTTGAGTATGAAGGACTTCTTGAATGATTTGCAGAAGTCAACGAAGGTTCCAAAGTTAATGGAGGTAGAAGTAACTGCTTGCTGTCTGAAAGTATTTGCCCAGACCAAGGCAGATTCTTTCATCATATAAGAGAGAGCAAAGGTGATTTGTTTGTCATTGGTGTCATAGACTGCTTCATTTACCTTGAGGTAGAAACGAACAGTGTTCAGCCATTGGTTGGCTGTTTCTGGGGACCTGTCAAAGGGTTTGGGGTTACTGAGGTGGAGTTTGGTGGGTTTAGTGGTCATGGAATTACAAGGTGGTGGCGGAAGAGGAGGGGGGTTAAAGATTCGTCCAGTGAGAGTGATAGGTGTAGGGGAAGGGGGGGTGGGGATGCAAGGGATGGAAAGGGAGGCAGAGAGCTGGTGGGAGAGGTCTAAGGTATTGTTGTCCTCCTGTTGGGAGGGGAGGGCGAGGTCAAGGGAGGAGTGTTCGTCATCAGACAATGGTTCCGAGGGTTCAAAAGGTTCCTGAGGGGAACAGTTTCAAGGTAATCCCCAGAGGGATGCAGGGAGTCAAGGTCGTTGAGCAATGGTGGAGCAGAGCTACAGCGATGGTAGCCGCGAAAGGTAGCTTAGATCTTTTGTTATACTTGGCCCAGGTAGGGACGAGTGCAGCCTCGAAAGACTAGGTTGAAGGTTTAAAGGGGTAGCATGCACTTAATGGTAGCACAAAGTCCAAGGAGGATGTTCCACTTCAGAGTGGGAACAGACTCATTCAAAGGTTCAAGGGTTCTAGGGTTCAAGGGTTCAAGACGACTGGAGTTTTAAGCCAGAAGGAGCCAAGACAAATAGATGTGATTCGAGGAGATCTAAGCTAAGGTACAAGAGATAGGTATCGTGGGTTTATATACCTGGTTACAAGGTTAAGGGTAGGCATAGTTAGGGCAGGTACAGAGAGTCATAGAATGGAATGGAAGGTGGAGAAAGTAGTCGCTGACAAAGCAAGTGAGATAATGGATAACAGATGAATAGGTGTGGATGAGTCAGCGACAAAAGAAATAGTGTCCAAAGTTGAGAGTCGAACTGGCGAGTTCAGTACAAGTACAAGCATAAGGGCATAAGAAGAAGAGGAAAAGAACAAGTTGTAACATCAACACACAGGGGAATAGTGGAGAGAGGAAAAGAAAGTTCCTCAAACAGATTGTGGATCCATTGGATCTGTCTGCAACATTCTGTCATTCCACAGTATTCTGCTTCATTGGATGAAAGTCGAACTCTCTTCTGTTATCTTGAAAGCCATAACACAATTCCATTTGCAAGAAAAACAGAATAACCTGAAGTAGACCGTGAGGTCTCTATGTCTCCAGCCCAATCAGTGTCAGAGTAAGCGACGAAACCATTGACCGAAACCATTGACTGGTCCATCTGCAGCATAGGTCAAGCATAACTTGGTAGTATGTGCGAGATAGTGCACTATGTAAAGCACCTTCTGCAAGTGTTCCTCAGAGGGATTTGCAAAGAACTGTGACATCTTGATCACTGAATAGGCGAGATCAGGTCTTGTGCCAAGCATGATGTAAAGCAATGATCCAATGACCAATTGATAATGACTTTGAAGAGTTGGGTTTGATTCTCCTTCGTTGGGCTTTGAAGTATATCCAGAAGGAAGAGGAGTAGCAACTGGTTTGCAGTCAGTTTGACCAAAGTGCTCAACTACCTTTGCAGCATAGGAGCATTGATCAAGCCTCAGAGTGCATTTCTTGCAATCTCTGGTTATCCTCATTCCAAGGTATTCTTTGGCATTGCCAAGATCTCTTGATTCCCAACGATCCATGAATTGTTTCTTGTGCTTGAGGACAAGTGATCTATCATTACCCATAAAGAGAGCGTCATCAACATAAAAGACAAGAATAATCAGTTTATCACCAATAAACTTGACATAAACCCCTGGATCTGAATAGCATCTCTTGAATCCGAGTTCAAGGAGGGATTTATGAAGCTGCTTGTTCCATTGGAGCGCTGCTTGTTTTAAGCCATAAATAGCCTTCCTAAGTCGACAGACCTTTTTCTCCTGGCCTTTTTGAATGAAACCCTCAGGTTGAACCATATACAGCTCCTCATCAAGGTCTCCAAATAGGAAAGCTGTTTTAACATCCAAAGCTTCAAGCTCCCAGTTTTCCAAGGCTGTAAGTGCAAGGAGTAGATGGATGGTTTCAAACCTGGTTACTGGTGAGAAGGTTTCTTCATAGTCGATATCAAAGATTTGTGTGAAGCCTTTGGCAATAAAGTGAGCCTTCTTCTGGCCATCGCTTTTAACTGCATAAACTCATCTTCCCTTGATGGGTTCACAACCTTTAGGTAGATCAACAAGAGTCCAAACCTTTCAGTTCATGAGGGACTTGTATTCTTCATTCATCACTTCTCTCCAAGATCTCTATTCCAATAAAGAAGTGAGCCTCAAAACATCCTTGTATTGCTTAGGGATATTTTGGGAGATTGCAGCAGAAAAATGGAACCGCATCCATTGGCTGCTGTAAAGCTCACCCATATCATCATCCTCATTTGTAGGTCTAGCAGGAACTGATTGTTCTGCTATATGGACAGTTTCTTGCTCCTCCTGGCAAGTATTTGACTTGCCATGAATCTCCTTCTCAATTTCAAGGGGTGATCTATTCCCATAAGTGTTATCAGGAATGATCCTTGGTTTAACATTCCTAGTAGAACGTCTCTCCAGTATAGGAGGTCAAAATGGTGCTCTAGGTGCGACTGGAGGTCAATGAGCATGAGATTGTGATGAAGGTGGAGGTGCATGATGAACTGGTGTGGATCTTGAAGGATTCCAATGAGGTGGAGAAGGAACAGGTGGTGGTGGAGAGGGAGTATGACAATCAGGTGGTGGTCCAGGTGATTGTGGTGGTGAAGGTGATCTAGATCTGGGATGAGGTAGTGGTCCAAGATCTGGTGTGTTAACAATAACATGACAAGAGGGATTGATAGGAGGTTCCGGGTTCTCCTTATCTGATTCTTTGTCTAATAGGTCATTTGCAGGGTCTTCTAGTATCTGGGCTTGGTCTTCAACAGCAAGATCTCTGGAACATGATCTGAATTGAGTCTCATCAAATGTAGTATGGGTAGAGATAAAGAGACAATGTCTGGCTTGTGACCAGAATCTCCAACCCTTGGTATTGGTTTTGTAACCAATGAACATTATCTCTTCTGCTTTGGGAGACAGTTTGTCCTTTCTTATCTCCAAAGGTATGAAGACAAAAGTGCTGCAACCAAACACTCTGAAGTATGAAACATCGGGAACTGTACCATTGAATAGTTCAATGGGTGTCTTCCATCCATGACGACGAACTGGTTGTCTATTGTAGACATGAAGAGCAGTCTCCAGGGAATCCTGCCAGAAGATCCTGGGTAAGCAAGCATGATGGCGCATTGCCTGAGCTTTCTCCATGATGGTATGATTGAACCTCTCTGCACGTCCATTCTGCTGAGGGGTATGAGGAACAGAAGTCTGATGGGTAATCCCTCTGGATGCGAAGAACGATTGAACATCTTGACCCATGTATTCACCCCCTCGATCTGAACGTACAGAGGTGACCCGAGAGTCAGAATGAGCTTCAAGCCAGGCAAACTGGTGCTGAAGCACAGTCAAAGTACCAGACTTCTTCCAAAGGAAAGCAAGAAGAGAGAAGCCAGAATAATCGTCAATGAGGATCAACACATAACAAGACCTGGAGCGAGACTCCACAGGAAACGGTCCCATGAGGTTGGTATGAATGAGAGCAAGAGGATGAGAAGCATGCTCGATCGATGGACTGAAGCTGCGATCTGCCATTTTACCCTCAGAGCAGCCTTTACAAGGAGGAAAGTCAGAAGGAATAGTGATGTCCGGACAGCCAGAAGTGTGATTATGAAGCTGTTGGAGTGCATTCTTGAAACAGTGTTCAAACTGAAGGTGCCACAAAGAGAAAGAATCAATTGAGGTTACCAAGGCAATCTTCCCTGGAGTAATCATGGAAGACTGAAACCAGTGCAGATTGTTATCCAAAAATGAGGCAGATGCCTGGATCACCAGATGTCCTTGGTTGTTCCAGATACGAGTTTCTGTAGAATCAATTTCAAATCGATATCCCTGAGAGGTCAGGGTAGCAACAGACAAGAGTCTGTGGGATGCTCGAGGTGCATACCATACTCATTCAATGACCAAAGGGTCACTTCCATGAGGTCGAAGGATAATTTTACCAGGACCATACATGGAGACAAGGGAACCATCAGCGATTGAAGCATTCTTGGTCCCTTGCAAGAGATGAGCAAAGTCATCCAAATATGGAGTGACATGATCAGTGCAACCACTGTCAATCATCCAATGTGAATGAGTTGGACTTAGTGTGTTTCCAACAGTGTACCAGGCAGAAGAGAAGATATGATTCTCGGTTTTTGTTACACCACTAGGAGGTAAGAAGGTCTCTCTCATCATCATTCCCTGGATGCCACGTGAGAGGCTAGTGAAGGAAACCAGATTATAATTGTTAAAGTAGGAGGAAGTCTCCTCCTTGAGAGGAAACTCTCTGATCAAGCGACCAGGTAATGATTGTCCCATGACTCACCCTCCTAACACGAAGGTAGTCTTCTTCTTCTTCTTTGGCTTGGTGATCCTACCAGCTTGATCCATACTCTTCAAAGGATCAGAGGGAGAGACGGTGGGAACGAAAGGACTGGTGGACAGCAGATTGCATGTCTGGTGAAATGTCCATTGAATCATCTGATGGTCCATCCCATCCATGTTCAACAACATTGGAGTTGAAGCTTTGATACTCAATATCCATCTCCTGAAGTCTAGAGGTAGATTGAAAATCTTCCTCAACCATCCCATAGTAGGGGTCAGAATTAGAGTTAGTAAACTCATTTACCATCGATACCTGAGCAGATGCTTTGCCTTTTCCTTTCTTATTAGCATTGTGCTGATTGTACCATCCTCTCTTCTCGTTACTCAAGTGTCTCTTCTTCTTTGGGTTTCCCCCAGAAAATGAAGGCTGGTCTGACGACTGCTGGTTAGGCGGTCATTGGTTCTTCCACTTGTTCTGCTGTGGAGGGCCATGATGTATGACATTCATCCTGTTCAAAGAGGAGGACAAGGAAGATTGGTGAGGAGGGGGTGCTTGCACATGAGTGATGTGTGAAGAAAGAGGGCAAAGTTTTGAGCTTCAAAGATCTACTTCTTGAAGGATGGCTTGAATGTTGTTGTCCACAGTGAAGTCGTCTTCATGAGTGGTATGGATAAGGGTAGAGCGAAGTGTTTCAAAATCATCAGGGAGTTGAGCCAGTATAAACATGGCTCGAAGAGATTCGGGTAGTATAAGGCCTATGTTGAACATGCCTGTAAAATACTGCTGTATCTCCGAAATATCTTCTGAATCATGTTGGGTTCTAATGCGAGTGCGAAGAACCTTATGCAACCAGTAGAACTGTCCTGTGATGCCTTTTGAGGCAAAACGATCAGATAAAAGATCCCAAAAGTGGTAGGCTTTAGACCGTAGATAGGTCATTTGAACAGGTGTGGCTGTTGTTCCAGTGTTGACTTGGAATTCTGTCCAGGTAGTCAGTGTGGTGGTAGAGAGTTGATCATTCACAGTGATGGAAAGAAAGCCTAGGATCTTTGAATCTGCGGCCTTCCAAGCTGCTTCATCTGTAGAAGTGATCCTCTATGTGTTACAAATGCCCCTATTTTTCCCCTATTTTTCCTTATTTTTCCAGACGCTCATTCACTCACAATTCACCAAATACTCCAATAGCCCCTATGTTCGCTCACTCGCTTACTTTCCCACAAAGCCCAA
>JBBPNA010000701.1:0-12350 GCA_038090555.1 Boletus subcaerulescens | reverse complement strand
AAGATCAATATCGTGGGAGAAAGTTGGGCTTTGTGGGAAAGTAAGCGAGTGAGCGAACATAGGGGCTATTGGAGTATTCGGTGAATTGTGAGTGAATGAGCATCTGGAAAAATAAGGAAAAATAGGGGAAAAATAGGGGCGTTTGTAACAGCAAGAAGATTTGCTAGCAGATAACAGTAACAAGATCTTTGTATCCAATGTCGACGATCTTCGCATGGAAGTACTCCGTCTACATCATGATACTCCGCTTGCAGGACATCCTGGAGCAGAAAAGACATTGGAATTGATTCAACGAAGTTATACTTGGCCCGGCCTGGGTACATTAGTCAAGGACTATGTTTCATGCTCTCATTGCTGTGCCAGATTTAAAGGACAAAACATTGCACCTGCAGGAAAGCTACAACCCCTGCCTATACCAGACGGACCGTGGCAAGATCTCTCAGTAGATTTCACTACTGATCTTCCTCTTTGCGACAGATTCGATTCAATCCTAGTGGTTGTTGATCGATTCTCCAAAGAAGTCGAATTCATCCCTTGCAAGAAAGCCATATCAGCTTTAGAAACCGCCAAGCTATATATGACCCATGTCTGGAAACAACATGGATTACCAAAAACAATTATATCTGATAGAGGACCACAGTTTGCTTCACAGGTGATGCAAGACTTGTGTAAACGATTGGGAATACAGCCTAAGCTATCTACCGCGTTCCATCCTCAGATGGATGGACAGACAGAACGAATGAACAGGGATTTGCAGCAATACCTTCGTCTCTTTACCTCTGAAAAGCAGAATGAATGGCCCAATTGGTTACCACTTGCACAATTCTCTTATAATTCAAAGAAGCAAGCTTCTACACAGAAAGCCCCTTTTTCTGTTACCCGCACATATGCGCCACACATTGGTTTTGAGCAACACATTACCAAAGCAGCGGCCGCTGACCAGTTTATAACTGATATCGCTCAAACCATTGATCAAACAAAAGCTAATCTCGCTGCTGCACAAGATCGTATGAAAGCACAAGCCGATACCCATAGATCCACTGTGCCTAACTATTCTGTATCCGATAAAGTTTGGTTATCAACCGAATATTTGAAGTTGACACATGCTTCAAAGAAGCTCTCCGAGAAATGGCTTGGACCCTATGAGATTACAGATCTAATCGGGCCTAATGCAGTAAAGCTTCGCTTGCCGCATACTATGAGAATTCATCCGGTTGTGAATGTCTCTCGTGTCAAGCCTTACAAGGACCACCTTGATGGTCAACCCACATTTCGCCCTGGACCAGTGGAGGTCACAGAGGAACGCGATGTTGAATTTGAAGTCGACTATATTGCCGACTCTAGATGGAAAGGTCGCCACCTTGAATTCCTTGTCCATTGGCAAGGATATACAGAAGAGGATCGCACATGGGAACCTGAATTTAATCTATCTAATGCCAAGACAGCTCCCTCTCCCTCTCACCCTTCTCCCCTGGCCGAATCAACGGGATCTGGCGCATGCGACAATTGTGTGAAGCACCAGTTCAAATGCACTCCCATCGAAGGACATGCCTGTGCAAAATGCTATGAGAGCAAGGTTTGGTGCAGCTTACTGGCCAAGAAGAGGGCGAGATCTGCTTCCCATCCCTGCTCGAAAGCAAGACCTTCCCGGGCGAAGTCTTCAACATCCAGATCTCAGGACCAGGAAGCCAGCACTTCCAGCGTCAACTCGCTGAACATCCCTGCCAAGAATGCCTCTCCATCTGCCTCTCCATCTGCTAATGACAAAGACAGAGATTCCTCCCCTCCTCCAAAAAGGACTTGCAAGAGCAAACCCTCTATTTTCAGCCCATCACAGGGCCCTCTACCAACCGCAACTGTAGTTGTTCAGACTGGTCCATGACGGAAACAAAGTAGGTTATTTGAAACGACTAGTACAATATTGATTCTAATACATTTCCTCACAGTCCTAGAAGGAGTGGTCTTGCCATCCACAAAGAGACGCCGCCCTCTCGTCATCCCAATGGCTCAGTCCACTTCAGGCACACCCGCACCTTTAACCCCATCAACACCCACCATGGCGGATGAAGACAGGCCGGTCAATGCAACCGAGCACAACATGGTGCTCGAGGAGCTCCAACACATTCAAATGGAGCAGGTCAAAATGGAGAAACATGTCCGAACATTGGAGGACCGACTCCAGGAGACACAGCAGGGCCTCAAGATGTTCACTTGACTGGTTTGCCATGCGTGGCCTGACCTGGCTGGTGAAGTTGGCACATCCATGCTGGCATTCCCTTTTTCGGCTTCAATGCCATCTCTGGAGAGCACTAACCCTGTGCTCTCTTCAGTTCCATGTACACCACCACCTAATCAAGAAGTTCCCCTCCCATCCTCACCAACCCCTCGGGCACTCACTGACTCCCACATGCAATTTCCTGACATCAACAGATCCCTGACCTCCAATTAGTTGATGGTGCTTCACCTGCCAACCCCACCTTCTCAAGATCGGCTGAGCCCTCTGCTGGACGAGGCTGTATATGAACGTGGTTGTACACCAGACCATCCACCCCCTCAACCTGAAGCAATTCTGGGGTCATTCGCCGGTGAAGTATCTAGCGCTGCATCTGACGTTCCCAAGAATGCGATAGCGGCCCCAGAGGGTAATGAAGAGCCATTGCACCATCCCAAAATCGTGAAAGGGCCAGATACCCAGAGCGTTGGGCAGGATATGTGGGCCAAGGCCATTCAACTTCTGCAGCAGTACCCTGATAGCCCTGAGGATGACTCCATGGAAGGTGTAGAGCCCAAGGGTGTTTGAGGAACTTGTATTGGTTGTACCCGATTTGTTCATTTGCTGTGCCATTTCTTATGGACATGTACATAACACCTCGAACTCCACCTGTACATCCATGGACATCAAGCATGGTAGTAAGTAGATAACCTAAATATATCTCTTTGCTATTCTTGCGATCAGTGTGACAATGCAATCATTGGCCTGAGGATTTGCCTGACTGCCTTTTTGGATCTCATAATTGTCATCCGGCCGGTGTGGGGGTTGGCGCTCCTGTCCAGACCTCCGGGGAGTGACCGGTGCTGGTGACTCATCAACATCTAACTTTCTGGAAGTTGCATTGGGAGCAGGAGTTATTGCTTTTGCAACATCACCTTGTGGCAAAGTCTTTGACCTTTTGGTCGGCTGAGTGCCTGCTTTAGAAAATAAGGTTGAAGGTGATAAAAGCTAAAGAATATGATTTAACCCACCATCTAAGCTGTTTGATGCTCGGCATCATTTCGGCCCAGATTCATCCTCAGTCGGCACCCCCTCGGTGCTTTTGGATGTAGTCATTTTTTCAGTCACATTTTGGTCTGTATGAGGAGTATCGGCCTTGTCCCAAGATCATGCCATTTCTTCACTCATCCAAAACCGACTTAGGAGCATTGCTGGATGTAGGCTTTCTGATCTTCGGCTTGAGAGAAGGATGATTTGTGTTCAGCCCATCTTGTGTACCATCTGGTTTACCAGGAGTAACCACCGAGGTATTCACTTTTGGCTTCTTCATGGCAGATTTTAACACCGGATGCTGGGAGTCAGAGCCTGCTTTGGCTTGCTTTGCATACACCGGGGGTTCATGTCATGCAGCCTCAGTTGCCTTCGGCTCGGTATATATCACCGGTACCTCATTGATATCATTTCCATTGGATATGCTCTTAGCCAAGCCTGCGTGTATCCAGATGATCACTCAAGATGCAGAGTGATCGGCGAGAGACATTGCACTTACTTTTCTTGGTAGCTTGTTGGCTTTCCCCTGGTCCTGGGGTGGGCCGATGCATATACTGATCCTTCCCTTGGAGTTGTTTCGGCTCTCCCTCCAGACCTGTTTTCTGTTTCTTCACTAGCTTTGGCTTTGGCCTTGGTGGGCTGACCTTATCTCGGCCAGCACTGCTAGAACTTGGCATGGTCTGATCACAAGCTTTCCCACAAATTAGATTAATGATAACCTGCCGAGGGATGGAGGATTGGTCACCCATTGCATTTAGCTGCCCCTCCTGGCCCTCAACGGCTTTCGGCTTCAATGTGGGCCTGACATCCAGCTGCTTTGCAGTGCCTTGCACTCATTCATTACTACCAGCTCTATTTTCGTCTCTTCCTTGGAATGCTCTGCTTCAATCCAATGGTATTATTTAATGGAATGAAACCAGCATACCGTGATACAGATCTGAAGTTGAGTTTTTTGGCTGCTTTCCCTTCTTTGGGCCCTTACATTTTGGGGGACCATACTTGACTCCGCTGGTCATCAGACAGGAATCCCAGGTCCCCCCTTCTGTTTGGAAACCATTAGGGCGTCCACACTGATGCATATATTCCACAAACCTTCAGTACCTTCATTTCACCTTCCTGGCCAACAAGTCTTACCTCACCTTTTACCTTATGCTGGCTGGCTTTGCCCTTCTTCTGGTTGGCCATACCTTTGTCCATGTTCAACCTGCTCTCGGCCATGGTGGTCCCTGAGGTTGAAGCCCCATCAGCCTTTCCTTTCTTCTGGCCGGTTGTGCCTTTGTCTGACAGTGTATCACAGGTGTTCGACAAGCCCTTGGCCATTTCAGTCCCTGGGGTTATGGCCCTGCCTTCCTTGATGACCGATTTACCCTTACCCTTGGCAACACGCTGCTCATTGGCGCTCGGTAATCCCCTCTCTCCTCTACATTCCGGTCTCTGTTCGGTAGTCTCCTCGGCCTTCCCCTTGCCTTTTTCCCTTGGCTGATTGCCGGTTGGCTCTGGACCCATGGCTTCTCCACCCTGGGCTACTACTTTCCTGTCACTCTGATAGTCAGGGTCCAGATCCTCTGCCTCCTCAGTTCTGCCACACCATCCTTGGGCTCTCAATCTCTTTGGAAGCCTGGCCTTCTTTGATGGAGGTATGGCCCGGTCCTCATCAGACGTGTCCAAAGGTTCCTGGAGGTCCCCCTGCTGGTCCAACCAATATCAAAACTCAAACACATCATCTGGGTCAGCCTCCTGTCTCGTTCAGATAAATTCCAAGAAGGTCTGTGCCTCCTCTGCCTTAAGGTGACTTGGGTCTCCTGGGAAGTGAAATCCGGGAGGCAGATGCTTGGGCAGGAACAATTCTGCTGCCTTGGTGGACAGCATTCGGAATGGGGCAGTTGAATTAGGCCTCCTGCATGCTAACCCTGCACCCAGGCAATCACCATCAACCCCAAAGTCCACTTGCATGTCCTTGGATCACTTACGATAATGTGTGGTCAGAAAGCCTCTGACCATAGACTGCATCTCAGGCCGGCTGGCCCCTTTCATGTCGGGAATCCATATGGTGCTGTCCTCCTGGAGGACCTTCCTAACAGCTTCATCTTTGTCCCTTCGGTCTGTTTTCGTTCCCCTCTTCTCCTTCCCTCCCTTGCTCCTTCCCTCTGGCTCAGCCCCTTTCTTGTCATTACCAGGTCCCGACTTAAAGCATTCCTTAACAAAGTGATCCAAACTCTGTTGAATTTCCTCAGTCCCTTTGAAGCTCAGCCCGTCATCAATGTCGCCATTGAAGTCAAGTCTGCAGGGTATTGAGACTGTCCCCTGGAAGGGATCCACATCAGACTTACATTTGCGAAAACATCTCCCTCTTCTCTCCTTTAAAACCAGACAATATGACCATTCGGATGCCCCCCCTCTTCCACATCTCTTTGGCGAAACTCTTCATTACCGAGATGGCCTTGTTTGAGGCAAATCTGATAGGATACATCAATACACACACATGGGATCAATGTAAGAAACATATTCACCAGGCCTGAGCCTCCAGCGATGCACCAGTTGCATTCCACTCCTCGGCTGTTTGACAGGCTTCTTCCAGCTCCTACAAAACCTAACTCGCCCGCTCCCTCGCCACCAAAGCGGTGAGTGTGTTAACAATGTCCTGTCCTTTTTCATCACGGAATAGGAATATACAGTACTAGGTGGTTAGTCAGTCTGAAAGCTGTTGAGGCCACGCTTATGACTATCATCAAGAATTCACTCCACATGTTTCTGGACACAATGCTCGACAACCTCACACACGCGTTCTCGAAGGCACAGCAAACCCTTACTCACACACTTCGAGAGGCAGAAGAATTGCAGGGCCATATGCATGTCATGCATGCAAAGATTCTTCAGGTGCATGGTGTTGGTGTGGAATTGCAGCATGTGGAGGTTACACTACACCGTGTCCACCAAGTTGTTCATGCAGTGGAGGACATGTTGCTCCACTTGAAATCCTCGGCAGAGATGTGTCTCGTTGAGGAGTTAGCTTATCAGACCCTTCCAGATGTTGTACCTATCTTGTAACTAGCACACTTGAAGTGGTCCACAGTAGAGATTCGCACATCGAGAGCATCCATCTTAGGTAATACATGATCTTCAAATTGTGCAATGCTGCAATGCCCAAGAAGTGTCTCAAAGTTCAGCAAGCTTTGACAATACTACTACTGATATCCATTCAATTAGCTCAACTGCTCCACTGTTGACAGCCACTAACATGGCCAACAAGCCATCGTTGAGGATCCAGACACACCTGAAAGATGAACAGCTGACCCCAATAACATAGGGCGCAGTGTGAGACCTATGATGATCTCAGATTAAGTTCTTGCATCACCAAGGAAGATTACGTACCATGTGGAAAAGACACCAATCCAGAGACCGTATGTAACTGGACAGAAGGGCCCAGTAGCACCTGCACAAGGAATGTCAAACATCATTCCATTGTAAGTAAGCTGGAAGCATACTTCTCCACCACTCATGAAGGAGTGGATTGGGAGATTGTTAAGGGTGATAGTAGCAGTAGCAGGGTCTTGTGGAACAGTTTGCACCATGCTGCTAATGGGATTGGTGGAGACGTCTGGATCTGCAGTCTGGTCAACAGATACTGCAAGGATAGAACCTGTGGGAGAAGCGGGCGTCTTGGTGGCAGGTTCCTGGACTTCTTTGGCACTATCAACAGGAACGACCAATCCACCCATATTGGTGGTGTTTTCCCCATCAAGAGTGCTGGTGGTGGTTGAAGGCCTGGGAGTGATTAAAGAACCGTCGACATGAAAGGCAGAGTTGATGCGGGCGGCCTGCTCGGGAGTGAGTGTCATGCTCTCCAAAAGGAGGGTGACAGTGGCTAGCATGCAGCATTAGTTGCTAGGTCAACAGATCAAAGAACGACCACACTCACCAAGTTCGGCATTCATGGTGACATGGGTCATGATGGCAGAGTGGGTGATGAAAAAGACGACAACTCAGTTATCAGGTTATTAGGCACTGTCGATGCTGTTGACACATCGATCCTTTAAGTAATTCCTGGAATCCCAGAGGTTAGACTCCTCTCCATTCAGTGAACCAAAATTGTCATGCCATGGAACCAGCTCACAGGTGCCACATGTCCATAAAACATGGTGACCAAGGAATCCACTTCGTTGAGAATCCAGAAGCACTGTTCCAACCACAATCATGCATTGGAGTGGTGCCTCATGCTGGGGAGATAAGTCTCGAGTTGTTGGAGCTTCTGTCATGAAGTGGGAGGATTTAGGTACCAATGACCGAAGTTCAGTTACTGCTGTTATATCTGCCAGTCAGTGATAAGAAATTACAAGCCAATGGTCATCAGCAAAACACTGTTTTTCACACAGTGGTACAGTGGGTATAGTGATTCACAGTAGTCTAGAGTATATACAGGCAAAAATTATATTGTTTGTATAGCATTTAAATTCATGTTTAAACATATTTTATATCACTGTACAGTGGGGGACCTATCTGTGGTACTGTGTCACTGTAAAGCACTGTAGATCACTGTACAGCACTACACAGTACTTAAGTGATTTGCTGATGGTGTTCAGCTTATTTGGCTTGTGGGGGATATTATTGTCTGAAAAAACACTTAAAAGTGAGAGGACGGGAGCGTGTGTCAGAACTCTTATCCCAACATTCCCATCCACTTGCCTTACTACACACATTTGCGCTGAGGCGTTCTATGTCTGTGGAGAGTTGCGTCAAGATTTGTCTTCCACATGACCTGATTCTCGACGAGCTTACGGTAGTGTACAAGTGTTACTCATGTGATTCAATTGTATGCGCCATTCCTCCCAACATCCTCAAGTCGAAGGCTAACTGTTCTTGTTTCTAGAGTTTCCAGATCAGTGTTGAGCCCAAGCCGAAGTGGAGGAGGTTGGCTTCCCCCAGTCAAGATTCTGAGTCTGTGTCTGCAGAGGATGATACATCAATGACCACCTCTGAGGATGAACGCAGATACAGAGTACGCTTTACCCTTTCCACTTTTGTCATCTTTTCCCACCTAAGTTTATTAACATTCAAAGGTGCTGACAAGAGTCAACCCACCAGTGGGCACAGTGTTTGCCAGGAGGAAAAATACTGCTCGGGCAGGGAGGGGGGCTTCCACTGCACTGAGGAGGTCTGACAGGAATCTGAACTTATAATCTATGTAGTATTTACTACACAATGTACTTCTTGGTGTTTGTCTCTACGAGTACTTGCCATGGGTGGCCCGTCCACATCATTGACAAGCAGGGCTCCAATCCCTTCAGCGTCCCTGGTAGCCTCTCAGATAGAGTGAGAGGCTGAGGCGGCACTGGCCAGGATGCAACAGTGTTGTAACTTCAAGCATCATAAATGCACCAAAAAGCCTGCCATCACCATGTTCTCACACAATAGCTCTGCCATCACAAAGTGCCAACACCACGCCAGCTATCTTGGACATGCAGATGGCTCCATAGCATTGCAGTGTCAATTTATCACTGTCACTCCACACCCTGCAGCCAATGATGATGAGCATTCCATTCAAACAATCATGGATGAGCCTCATTGCTTTGGTGACAACGTCAACCTGGATACTTCTGCCCAAGGCCAAGGTCGCAAGAGAATGGCTGGCATACATTTCATTTTGTTTTGTTCCTCTTCACATCTGATGCGTTGCATAGGACCGCCCTTTACTGCTTTGGCTGAAGGACCGAGAAACATACATGCAAGAATTGCTATGCTTTGAAGGAAGACCCGCTGCCAGTGCATGTGTATTGTGCATGGTAGCCGATCCATGTTATGTTTGCAAGGACTGCACAGGAAGAGCACTTTTGTGCCAAGCTTGCATCCTGTTGACTCACAGGATGAACCCCTTGCATTCAGTAAAGGTGCGTTGTCTCACTGAACTTGAAGTGACATCATAAGTTAACAGGACTGGTCAACAGAAGTGGAATGGCTCATTCTTTGAATGGACCACCTTAATGGATCTTGAACTGCGTGTTCAGCTTGCACACCCATCTGGCAAGACATGCCACAATCTGAAGCTCTGCTGGGATGGCAATTTTGTCGTTATCGATATCAACGGTATCCACACAATTTTCCTCGACTTCTGTAACTGCGAACGAGCAAGGTTCCCTGCGACAAGCACTTGACCAAGAACTGCTGCGACGTTCTGCATTCTAGAGCACTACCACTTATTATTGCTTGAATCCAAGGTATCTGCATATGAATATTACAATGGGCTGTCCAATCTCGTCGATAACACTGGAATGCTCAACATAAAGGTAATGTATTTCAAGTGATTTCTCGAACTCTAATGATATGTTAACCTTGACTACCAGAATCGCTATGAAGCATTTCTTAGAATGTCTCGTGAATGGTGGCACCTCAAGATGTTGAAACGTGCAGGACGTTCATTTGACCCTCGTGGGGTTAAGAGCACTGCGGATGGGGAATGTGCTCTCGTTTGCCCCGCTTGCCCCCAGCCTGGGAAAAACCTGCCCCTTGATTTCTATGAGCAACGCCTTTACAGTCCCAATAAAAAGTAAGTTTTTTATCTAGTCAGGCTTGGGCCTGCTGACCATGTCATTTGAAATAAGTGGCTTTACACACTCTTTGTAGCTATCAATGCCAATTTCCATTTGAAACGAAAGGGGGTGTCCAAGGACAGCGTGGATCCTAGCCTCAGCCAGGGCCGGGGATACTTTGTAGAGGAGATGGCTTATAAAGATTACTTGAATCAACGCAAGGGCATTATGCAAGAGGTATGCACTGAGTTGATGCATGTTTACTGATTTACCATACAGAAGAGCACATGCTCCAGCCACAGCGCCGTCAACACCGCCAACACAAAGGGAAATCAGGGACTGTCCACTACAGGGGTCAGCATGATTGACTGTGCCCGTCATAACATGAAGCTTCCTGTGGGCATTGGTGACCTCCAGAAAGGCGAAAAGTGAGCACAGTCATTCTCAACAACGAGAAACATCTGACTTCTTCTGTAGGTATATCAATATGGATTATTTGTTCTTCTCGACACTGTGCCACAACCCCACCAATATTCTGAAGGTGTCATACAATGTGGTATGTCAATGGAACAAACATCTGTGGCAGCACATGGACACACTACCATCATCAATGCAGCTTGATGTTGTTTTTTGTTCCAAAGTTCCACCTTCCAGCCCATATCACCAAGTGCCAAACAACCTACTTATTCAATTTTCTTCCAGGAGTGGGACATACTAATGGTGAAGTGCCTGAACGAGGCTGGGCAAACATCAACCCTATTGCATTGAGCACAAAGGAGACAGGCCCTGGAGCACGCTGGGATATACTTGACGACCATTTTGGATACTCAAACTGGCGGAAGATGGTTTGTCTACATAAGTGCCTTTCCCTCTGGTAAACTGGCGGTATTGATTGTCCAAAGGAATACACATGCTTGACAAATTAAGGAAAGCGGTATTGAAATGAGTGGAGCTTGAAGAAGGGCTTGCGGTCAACCATACTGATTCACTAAGCGCACAGAGGATGCAAGTGCCGGAACGGGAGAGAGACCAGACAAAGCTGAATCCATATGAACGAGCTGGCAATAGTATATCCCTGATTGATATTTACAGTCGATTCTAAAGGAAGTTTAGCAATGACCATTGCTGCGGTTCAACTCCAGCTTGCAAAGGAGAAAGCTAGAGACTTACAATGACCAGAGAGGAGTGCAATGTTAACCCATGGTGACTGCACCACTAGCATTCTTATTAGTGCTGGGTTAGAGCTTGAAGAGCAGCAGTACGTTGCTTCTGGATCATGGATGTGTGGATAGTATTAAGTTTTTGTTAAGGCATTGCATTAGAAGCAAGAAGACTGGATTGGGTGCCCATCTCACAGATAGTCAAGAGGCAGATTTGATGCAGCGTTCAAATATGCTGCAATGTCACATTGACAGCTGGGTAAAGCTACAACACCTTTTCCTTCCTGTTGTTGCCGCTGAACATGCAAAAGTGGAGCGAGATGTCGAGTCCCCTGCCTCACTGGAAATGTACAAAATCATGCTACCCTCCCAGCTAGGCTTGTTGCCCTGTGACGAGAGCCTGAAATGGATTGAATGGAGGTTACGTATTGCACAAGCATATGATGCATTGCACTCACTTTGGGCCAATCTCTGTACCAAAACCTGTGTCCTCAAATACAAAGATCGCAATCTCTGTGGACAAGGTGCAAACACCTGAGCGCAGAGTACCATCAAGGCAATCAAGTCTCGGATTAATGCTGCAGCTAGCAGATACAATGATGCTCACAAAGCATTGGTCAGCCTTGCCCCAGCACTAAACAAGAATGGTTGGAACACAGTTCTTTGTCCTCTCGCCCAACAAGACATCAGGGGATTGACAGACTTACTCTGGGGCGAAATGGAGGGAACAAGAAAACTTTCTTGAATATGGAATGTAGGTGGCACTATAAGGGACGAGACAGATGAAGAAGTAGGACTTGAAGGTCTGTTCATTCACTGGCCTCGCGATCTAGTCTAATCAATTCATAGATATGCAAATCAAGTGGTGTAAGGCCATGGCTTGTGCAAAACGCTGGGAAGAGGAGGTGGAATCACTCGTGGAAGAAATGTGGTGAATAGTTCTTTTTTGGGAATGGGATGCTGCCCACTGTTACAAACGCCCCTATTTTTCCCTATTTTAACCTTATTTTTCCAAACGCTCATTCACTCACAATTCACCGAATACTCCAATAGCCCCTATGTTCGCTCACTCGCTTACTTTCCCACAAAGCCCAACTTTCTCCCACAATATTGATCTTGCAGTGACGCGCTCTAGAATAACATGTGACGCGCCTCATGCGTGCCTCATGCCCCCTATCCAACACATGTCCGCACAGGTATGCCTATCCTCCAATAAACACGCAACTCATGTTGCCTCATGCTCCCCAGTCCCAGACCTAGTAATACAAGTATAGTAACTGTAGATAAGCACTGCACGGTCTGTGCGCATGTACTAGTAGTATAAATACTATAGCCAAGTAGTACAAGACTCTCCAGTCTTGTTCTCTTGGAGTTTTCCCAGAACATCCTCACTAGTACTCTTGC
>JBBPNA010000700.1:0-12369 GCA_038090555.1 Boletus subcaerulescens | reverse complement strand
GCTCGAAGACATAGGTACACCACCCACTGCCTCTGGCCCAATTCCGAACAAAATATACTGAGACCCACCACAGATCTAGACGACGTCTACAAGAAGGCCGACCGTACCAATGCAACCTGGTCCGGCTCGCGCTTCAAGTTCATGTACAGCAGGGTTACCGACGCGGAATGGCAAATATTGGCAGATATGGCGGCCAAACACTTTGGCATCGACAGTCGTTCGTCATGTTTCGTTTCCTACCGACAATATGATGTTAATTTGCATCGGTTGTCCAGCGGTTGTGGGGCCAAAGAAAAAGAAAGGGAAGGGGAAAGGAAAGCCACAGGTCGCCGCTCGTGCAGGTTGGTTTCCGTCATTCGCTATCGATCACATGAGTCTAATGGTCGGTTCACAGTTACGGCTGCCGCTGGTCCATCTCGTGCACGTCAAGAACAAACATCCGTTCCACTGCCTTCCACGTCCACGTCCTCCAATCCCACCGAATCGTCTCGTCCTACCATACCAGCCGTTGACCCGGTCGCGGGACCGTCCGGGGATGTTGTCCATCATGCCCCCGCCATCCCCTCTCGTACCCCATCTGCTCGCCCATCCAGTAGACCCCCTGCCCGGTCATCCCGCGCGTCACCCACCATCGATCCCACTTCTACCCCCGCCATCATCCTGCCGGACATGGCCATCATGGAGAGGGCGATTGGTGATGATAGTTAGTCCTGTGATGTAAATATTTCAATGGCACGTCTTCATGTGAACTCAAACAGACATACAAACGCGTGATCGCGAACGTCGTCCCCAATGTCCAGTGGTTCAGAATGCCGACGGTGAAATGCGTAAGTAGTAGTCGTAGTTGCCGACGCTCCTCGTCTCAACTGTTTCTTGAGCCCTCGATTTCCGTGCTCCTATTCCACAGCGCCCTGTGACAACACCTATTACTACTCAGATTCTGCATGAATATCATCTGGACGAACGCAATCACAGTGACGCTGAGGAGGAGCAAGGCAGCAAGTCCTTGTCTCATTCTGTGCATCCACGCTTCAACATCTTATTCAGACAACACTGGAGGGATGTCGGTACATCTTCAAGCCCATGTCCAGATCTGGGTCCATGCAGAGGGCCTGCCTCCTCACGTATGGTACCCAACGACGTTGAGCCAGAAGGGAAGAAGGAAGAGGAGGAGTTCGGATCAGACGTGTATCCATGCTTTCATCGTTCATTACGACGACACTGGAGAGGTGTAGATGCACCGCATGATCCCGTCTTCACCGAATCCACAAACGACGATGGAATGGAATGGGAGGCGGAAGAGAGACAGGTCGATGAATTCGACAGGTCGGAAGCAACTCACAGCCCCCCTCCCCCTCCTTCCTCACCGTCGTCGGGCATCTCGTGGACCTGGAATGAGGAGGTCGAATTCACTCCTGCACCACTTCCATCCACCACTCCGTCTCCCACGGAAGGTTTGCGTGTCGGGTGCACCCCATACACTACCCAATCGAGTTCTACATCCACGTGTAGGGGCTCTAGGGAATCGCCCAATCCGTCGACCCTGTCGATATTGGATCCGCTTCCCTCCCAATCTGACGGTGCAGAAGACGATACACATGACATCAAGAAACACACTCAACGTAAGTCACCTGGTGATGACACAGCAATACAAGGATGCCGATCATTTCCCTGTCGGCCCATTTAGATATGTTGTGGTCCAGAGACGCTGACATCACACGGTACGGACTCGTGCCTCTCCGAAATACTGTTAGCCATTAACAGAACATGTAGCGCAACTCCCAGGGGACCCTCAGCAACGTCGGAATTTACTATGACCCTGCGAAACAGAATGAACTCCACACGACTAGGCGGGTACCCCACGACCTTATTGCATCCTCTGAATTTGAAATGCGATTTTAGAAGAGAACCTGGACAAACAAAGGCCATTTCCATCATCGAAAAAAGGAAGGAAAAAGACTATGGATGAGTCCGAGCCTGAGGGCAAGGTTGAAATGAAGGTTGAAGCGAACTCAGATCCATCCTCCCCCTATGACTTCGAGTCTGTTACTCTCGTCGTCTTGTCCCAGAATGCGAATGCCCAGACCCGACATAGGGCCACGACTGCCAGTCGATCGCAAAAGCGGATGAGCATTGTCCCCACACAGGACGATGCCATTGCGGGACCTAGCCGTGGCCCACAACATATAAAGGTACAGGCAAGAGCCTTGTCGACTTGGCTAGATGATCTGGCGACTCTGTGCGAGAGCACAGACGCCAGCATGACGTTTCCACACCGTAATGTAAATGTCATGTGTGCACACCTTCGGTGAGGTTCCAACTGATTCATTTCATTTAAACGATCTGTGCAGCTACTAGATGGCATGAACATCATACGGCATCTTGACAAAAGCATGGAAGAGATGGAAGATATCAAGAAGGAACTACGCAATGTAAGGGGTGAAACATCACATGATGTCGACATTGCTGACCTTGTGACAGACCACCTTCAATAGGTCTATGGAACGGCTGGGGCAGTATTTCATAGATCTCCGTGATCGGAAGGTGACGGTGGACAGTGCCACGCAGCAAGGATTCATGCTTTTAACAACATTGTATGAAGGGAAGTCGAAGTAACAAAGTTGACCATGTTTACATAAATAATGAATGGATGGAATGGAAAACAGAGAGCCAACGATTCACAGGAAGCCAGAACAGCCGTGTGACCGACATGTTGGACAATCAAAGTATTCTTCCTCCAAGATGCCACTCATCTCCACCTCCCATTCGTCCAACATGCTTCCATCGACTCCGATGTACCTCCACTGTTTTTCGGTGACTTGATCTTTGTGCGATTTCTTCGACTCTTCAAACACCTCCCATGCTCTGCCGACAAGAAGTCCATCGCCCACTATGCCATCCTTTTTTCCACGTCGGATAGGTCTACGTAGGATGTCCAAAAAGACATCGAGATGTGGCCGCGGTCCCCAACTTGAAAGGTCAGTTTGCATTTTCACCTGTGCGGGTATTCCATCTGACTCTGGAGGGAGGCCTAGGTCTTGTAGACAGAGCACACCATGCCATGTGTTACAGAATCGACAAAATCGCTGAGCATCGCGATCTGGATTATATGGCTTTGCACACAAGGGGCAGTGGGTTATCTGGTCCTGCAAAGCTCTGACAATGAGTTGCACACAGGCAGTCATCGAGATCTTACGATGATTCGATATGTTCCCTGGACCTCCTTTTCCTTTGTGCTCCCTTTCCCCTTCCCTTTCCCTTTCCCCTTCCCCTTGCCTTTCTTTCTCCCCTTCCCCTTTGCTTTCTCTTGTTCTTGCTGTTTCGTTTCCAGTTGGGGCTCTATCGTCCATCGCCAAAACAGAGCTGCTGGTGGGATGGCTTGATGCTGATATGGCATAGCATCCTCGAAGTAGTGGATGATTTCATCAGCTTCGAAAGACGATAGTCATTGTGATCTGATCTTCTTGAGATAAATGCCTGCCTACATTCAATACAGGCACCGTCAATGATGGCTTCCTCGGTGGACAGGACAAGCTCATTGATGGCTAGGTCAGAATGAAAGCTGGACAATATTGGATAACTTCAAAAGGAAGATGCACAAGATGCACCTTTCTTCTTGGAGGTCCATTTTGCGATGAAACCACTGTACCATGATCCAAATGTTCTGTGGCTGTTCCTGTAACAGACACCATATGTATATCACATCATTCGTCTATCATACCAACCTCATGTTGTTCATACCACATGTTTGTTCATTTCCACCCTGATGTCCTTTATTTTCGCCTGCCAGTGTTCACCATTGAAGGCACTGACGGTCACAGTAGGAGCATATATAGTGATGGTTTCCCTTGAGAATGGAGTGCACTCACAAGTCTTCTCGATAGAATGTATGGGAGTCTGAAGAAATGGAATAGAATAATATGTCGGTCACCAATGAACGCCTAAACTGTCCAATACCATTTGTTTTCTGGTTGTCAACTACACACTATATCAACATACCATGACCTGTTTGTAGAATCAGCAATGTTGCTTACCAATGTATTTCCTGCTCGTCGGAAATCCATGAAATTCATGCATAGTTGGCATCCGGTGTCCTTTGGCTTTATTGGGCATGATGGATGGTGATACCAAGTGGGAGGCTGGATGGAGACTGATCATGGCTATTTTATCTTCCTCGCCTTTTAAACACCTGAATCAAAAATAGCATCAGATGCCTGCTGGATTCTTCTGGAACGTTTTAATTAACATTCATGATGTCATCATATCACATACACATAAAAGGGCTAGCCACAGGAGCATGCATGGCACGTCGCATCACACACCGAATAGATGGCAGTCAACACGACACACCATATATTGTCAATGGATGACGTGCTCTGCAGTCTGCCAGACTTGAATGAGCCCATAGGTTCTGGCCATGCTGGTTCATCAGACGAGGAGCATTGTCATAGTCCACCCTCCCCGACATCTGCGGTGCTTCCATCCTCCAATTTGGATTCCTTCGATGAGTGGATCACATACTTGAGCCTGCAAACCTCAGAAGCTGAATGGCCTTTTGTGCATTCATCACCTGCATCCTTTGACGATGCCTTGGATCGTTTCATGACAGACAAAGAAAATGCTTCCGAGATGCATGCCACCCCTCCTCTATCACCATCCTCTCTGGCATCCTCCTTTGATCGGATCTTGGATCAACATTTCACGCCAACATCCAGACATCACCAGTATGATAGTGATGGTGATGGTGATGGCAGGCAAGGTTACCAATATAGCTATCGATGTTTGCCATCGCAAAATCTGATATTTCCATGGCATGCATTATAGCATCTTCTCCTGCTCCGTCATGGTCTAATGGAAGGCCCCCAAAACGAAAGGAACAACCTGGAGGCAAGCTGGAAAGTGATGTCCGACCTTCCAAGATGGTAATGTCTGCCTCTTACAACCCTGTTTCACTGACATATAAGTGAATTTGTTTTGAAGGCCTCCAAGAGGCCGAGGGGAAGGCCATGCAAGAAAAGGAAGACTGCATGACAAAAGGCCATTGCAGATGAAGTCAATGGTAAGTTTCACATCAGACAATACAGTATGTAACAATAACCGTTCCAACAGCACAGTCTCCACCTGCACACCAAGGTACGTAGCAGGTGTGTTTGTACAGTAAGCTGGAAACCCATTTCTTGTCGCATTGTTTAGAGATAAGACGTGGTCGAGAAAACTCTCCGAAGCAGAAGCATGCTTCAAGGTTGCCTACTGTCAAGGAGAACGAGCCTGTAGAGAACACAAGGTCGCAACCTTTGCAACATGCCAGAATGGCTCAGAATAACAATAACAGTAGTAGTAGTATGTGATTTCCTTGGGTGATCGGATTTAATATATGGTAACCTCCTGCCATTTGTAGTCAAAAAGAGAGGAAGGGGAAGGCCGCCAAAACGCAAGCCTGGTTGAAGGTTGGCTGTGGCAGAGAAAGAGCCAGTCGAAGATGTGCCTGTGATTTCAGAAAAACGGGTCCCATGGGAACAAGCATCTCCAGCCGCATCTCCATCGGATGTGGATGTGGATGTAGTTCCTGCTGCTTCCCATCAGCCTTTGATTGCAATGTCTAGAGAAGATCTGGGTGGTGAGCAAACTGCATGCCTTTTCATTCTTGTGACCTGAGTCCCCACCTTCAGCAATCAGGTTGTCATCTGGTGCACTGTGGCATACTGCATACATGGAGCTTCCGACGCTTGCTGACAGACAGTGGCTAGATAGCATCATCTGTGACTTTTATCTCTTGACCATCTGGCATGATGGTCCGAGCGAACCCCTTTGTCGCTATGTCATGATCTTTCGCCTCAGGCCTGACCTTCAACTCAGCCCTGCAGAGATCGAAACATATAGATATGAAAACCAAGTACCCATGGAAGGGCCATGTTCCGTGATCCCGGTGGCATTTCTGGTCCATGATCCAGCTTCGGCACACTACTTTCCTGTGGTGTTTGACTATGAAGCTCACACTGCATATGTGTTCGGAAGAAAGCTCAGCAACAACAATCCTGAATATGATTCAAGTTGGGAGGCTTGGAAAGGACCGGAACGTTGGAAAGCCATCTCCGACCTTCATCATTGGAACCCAGGCGATGTCGACACTGTCTTTGTGCTGATCAGGGATTGGAAGCAGAATGGTTATGACTGTGGACCCGTCGCTTGTGCCCTCATCAAAATGTGTATGGAGAGTGGCCTCGAGGAAACATGGAGGACATTTTCAGACTGCTCGCTTGTGACTCCTGCACCTGTTCCTTGTGGTCACATCCTACGCCTCAATATGCTTGGGGCTGTCCAGCAGCGATGTATGACAAGCTTTCGGGACTACATGCACTTCTTGACAGACATGCCCCCTCACTGGGATCACTTGGAGTTAGACGATGAAACTATCCTACAGATGCAGTCTGGTGGAGACCGGGAACGAGACCGTCAATTGCTGCGCTCCCTGACCCTTGCCAGTAACCTGTGTCGGGACTGCCAACGAGACATTGTCAAGCTTGCTCGACAGAACCCCAGGAGAAACAAGGAGGACGAGTGTGAGAACGATGGAGACCAGGAGGAGTGCGAGCATTCTCAGGAGGAAGGCCAAGGACCTGAACAGGATGCCATGGATCCAGCAAAAGCTTTGCTAGCTTCAATCAAAAGCCACAGGATACTCTGTGGTGCACGCCTGTGTCGAGCACATATTCCTGCCCATGCTGTGGGTACCCATGCTCATGTCATGCAGAACAACGACAAAGAGCCAGGTATCGAGGAAGATCGCCATGATCAGGACCAATTGTCCAATGCTGCCAGGACATCGCGCAGGCATGTCAAGGATTGGCGATTGGGAACTGCACAACGCTTCCCCAGGATGTCACGGCCAATAACCCTTTCTGCCTACAAGGGACAACGGTTTCTTCCACACGATCACCACTATGATGACTATGACGATGGTCCCACCTTGGAGATGCTCCAACGACCAGACATATATTCCATCTTGACACATCCCTTCAGAAACATGGTACTCGCCCCTGCTTGGATCATGTGGCGGGATCATGGCTATCGCATTCTCACCAATTCCTTTCAAATGTTCTATTTGGCTCCACCCATCGCCATCATGGATCATGTCATGACCATAGGAAAGATGGATAGTCAAACGAACTCGGACAATCCAGACGAAGATCAGGCAAGTGTACCAGTGGTTTGACTCTGCAGTGAAATGCTCATCCGAAGATGGCCGCATTTTACAGGTTGAAGCAATGAGTGCGACGGAGATGTTGCAGTATGCAGGGAACTCCCCCAGAATCAATGAGTGGTGCACGAACGGTCATAATATGTTTGTCCGTGGTCACCTGCCCATCTTTTCCGAAGAAGACAAGTATGTTCGCATTGATCTTGAACAGGACAAGATCGATGTTTCTGAAGAGGACATTGAGATCTCTATTGACATAGATAGCATCATCTGGACTACGAGGAAGCTGGTGTGCAGAAACAGCATCGGAGTATACCTGACACCTCTCTATGATGGCAAGGCTGGCATTCCAAAGCACAACCATGTCTATGTCGATGTTCTCGTCCCTCAATCGGAGGCAGATCAGCTAGCTCTGGGACACCGTAAGGAGTGGATATTGAAAAGGTTTCCCCTCAATGCTATACCACATGCCATCATCGGACAGCTCTCCTCCTCTACTGGACATGGTCTCAGGGTCTACATTTTCTTTCCACACATGATTCATCACAGCCCACTCACAGGAAGGCGCATGAACATGATGCCCAAAGATGTGCTGGATCCATTCTGGGAGGAAGTCTTTCTGCCAGCCATAGCGGAGCAAGCAGAAGAGAGCTGGGCGCCTTACATGTCACAAACATTGGAGGAGGGGCGATACAAGCAAAAGGGCACTTCACATGGTGGAAGGACGCTTCCACTCTCCAACCAGGCCTTCCTTGACGTCCAGTACCACATAAAGCGGCTCATCTCGGAAGAGGAAAATCATTCCATGTATGGATCTTTCTTCTTTGCTGTGGAAGGAAAGGGCATCAAGCTGCTCACCAAGGATGGTCAGGGAGGCGAGTATGTCTCCCCTGAGGTGGCGCTTCGCCACAATCTGTCCTGCCTGAACTGGGACTATATACTCGATCGTAGAAATGGAGAGCTTCTTGTCGATGTAGGCATTTCCTTCACCCCCAAGAACATAGAACCCTTGGTTGGTCTGTGGCGACTGGATGCCTTGGAAGAATCTTATGCAGCTGCTGGTTTCAACAAGGGCACCCTCCATCACCATTGCATGCTCTACAGATATGGTGCATTGCAGGCTGAGATGCCAGAGGATCGTGCGCTTCAAACTCACATTGCATTTCGAAACACATACAATCTCTATTATGAGGCCATTCGTCCAAACAACAACATACCCTCCTTTGCGAAAGACAGTGATGCATACAACCTTGCTCCAACATATTACAAGGAATGCTCTGGGACCATCAAAGTCCTTCGTGGTGCAAAAGCAAAGACATATGGTGTCAGAGACGAGTATCGGGTCAGTGGACAGGCAGCACAAATCTTTCTGAGAGATGTCATATCACATGTGAGAGACCTCTCTCCTTTTGCCTGCATGCCTGCTTGAACGAGACATGTCTTAGGCGAAGCGGTACATGAAGTCCAAACCAGTCCTCTGGCTTTCATCTGGGGTCTGGTTTGACTTTCTTTCCAGAAGAATGGAGGAACTACAGAGAACTCAGATCCGACTGAAGCAGCTCAACCCTCCAAACCTAGGAATCCTCACTGGCATTCTAAACCACATGCTTCGATGCACGCTTGGTACTCCAATCGTCTATGACTTCCATGTCAGGGAATCTTTGGCCTTGCTTGAATATCGCAATGTCCTCAGGAGGGTCAACACATTCTTCCTTCATGACTTGGATGCACAATTCCAGCCTTGTCTTGACAGTGTTCAGGAGAGCGACGACTTCCGAGTTCTTGCTCTGATGGGTCTCAATGCCAAGGCTCAACGGGACAAGGCTCTGACCTCCCAACGACCCACCATCTTGGATGGCTTTGATCAGACTGCCAAGTTTCCCATTGGACCCAATCCCACTTGGAGTCAACTCAAGAAAGCGATCGCAGCCAATCCCATGCTGATGCTCAAGGAATGGACCATGCCTTCTAGACTGCAGAACCAGTCGGCGATCTTGGCCCGTGTGTTCTGCAGGTTCACCGAACAATTATGGCTGATGGTAGACGACAGGTCGTTGAAGGGAATTGCACCCAGTCCTGTGTCCTTGTCTGATGCCATGAAATGCTGGACTGTCTCTAGCGTTGATCAGACCCTCCTTCACACCACCTTTGAGGCATGCAACACTGGTTTGGAAACCGAGGATGGTGTGGTACATGGTCGACAAGGACCCCATTCCATGTCGTTTGCAAGCAGGAAGGAGATATACTTTCCTGCTCCTGGAGGAAGAGCACTGATGCATGGCTCACAATGGCTGCCATTCCTGGACGACATGGGGTATATAAAGTTCTATCATGAAATGCTGGAGGAGCGCAGTGATGAAGAGATGCTGCTTGTGGATGATGCACTGGAAACCATCTTCTCACACCTTCATTGTCTTCCTGCGAGTCAAAAGGGCACACAGAAAACCAAGGGATTCGTATGGAAGGTCAAAGAACATTCCTTTGTGTTCTGCACCAATCCCAAGTTCTACAAGGTGGAAGGGCTGAGCAAGGAGTCTAGAATGGAACGCAAGCCTCGGGAGCGCCAGCCTTCTCATCGTTCACTGAAATCCAGGAAGGTCTTTGAGGAGGTTCTGTGGCGATCAAGTGGATTTGATGGACTGGCCAGCAAAAGGGTGGAGACTGAGCGGCAATTAAGGAGAGCACGAGTTCAGCGCCTAAGCACTGCAGCCAAAAACAAGAGAAGACCACCACAGAGAGTCAAGATTGTAGAGCTAAGGGACCTCACTCCTGAGGAGCAGGACGAGTTTAGCTCACCTTTGCGACATTGGATCCAAAGGCCTGGTATGTCTGCTCATGAGTCCGCTTCAGTAGATAGTGAAGAGGAAGAGGAGGGAAGTTGCGAGGACTCTTGATGTGTAATATAGTTTGTTTAGATATGTGTCACAACACCTGACATTTGGGTGTGATGCAATGAGTAATGTCAATTGGTTCGATAGGCCAGTTGCCTGCTCGACTGACAAGAGAACACGACTAGGGAATACTTCTATGTACATACTATTGTGAATCATGGACTATGAATATTGTACTAGGATATGGGTTGGTACTTGGACATCAGGTGTGATGTAACCGATTTGTGTGGATGTTGTAACAGACACTACAATCCACCAGATTATTTCCTCCTTTTTCCTATAGCTAGAACACCAGATAAGCACAATTAACTCCTATAACCCAGACACTACACTTTCACTAGTAACTGATTCCTAATCAGTTATACTGGTCACACAATAGTCACACACTAGACATTGTCTAGCATCTTATCCTAGACATCACTCGGTCACCTAATCTAGTCACACACATAGGCACTACACTTTAGATCCTAGTTCACTACTCATTCTCACTACACTCTCTAGATCCCACTTTCCCACAAAGCCCACTATTACCCCACGCCTTTCATATCTAGGCTATGCACTCCAGACTTTCTCCATATGTGACTCACACATACTCATGCTCACCTCATGCCCCTATCCTGCACAACATGGCACACAGCTCTCCCTATTTACCAATAGCTATTCCACCTCTAGCACTGCCTTATACCTCATGTTTCCCAGTCTCAAGCCTAGTAATCCTAGTATAGTATCTATAGATAAGCACTGGTCGGTCTGTGCCCCTATCTCTATAGTATAAGTAGTCGATCTAGTTAGTATCTAGTTCACTAGTCTAGTTCACTTGTTCTTTCCCTAGTTTCTTGAGGCCTACAAGCCTAATAGACCATCGTCTTATAGAGACTTACTCATTGCAAGTGCCCTCTAGCTAGCAAAGCCATCACAACTACCAGTTGTTCATAGATTGAATAACTAGGTCATTACAGATGTGGCATTATCAATATCGTGGCATTATAATGGGCTTTGTTGGGAAAGTGAGAAAAGCAAACTGTTGTTTAAATAGAACTTGTGAACTAGCACTAGGAAATAAACACTGACTGTTGGGAGGTAACCTTGTTTGAGCGAACAGCTTTAATTATGAATGGACACTTGTATTGATATGTGGTTCGCCGAGTTGACTGTGTTCATAAAGAACCTATCCATAATGTCTGTTGCAATTGTAGCTGTTCCCTGATCATTTCCATGCTCCAAGATAAAGATAGTATATCTCACCTTGACCTCTGCAAATATTGAATGGCTAGCTATGAACAAGGTTGACTATCATGTGTTTACAAATGGAGCAATCCCTAGAATTGCCAATGTTGTATATGGCTTCCCATCTCCTGGCAAAGACTGATTTCTCTGGGTTCCAATATGAATGACTGTGTAGAGATTCCTAGCATTGTTCAACCCTCTGAAGGTGATAACAACAAATCCTTGAAGAAGCCATTTCATCTTCTGCTTTGACATCTGTTGCATTGTGATATTTCCCTGACCATTCCCATACTCTACAAAGCCATTGGAACAAGTACAGATATGGCTGTGATTTTGTTTCGCTTGGTTTGCCTACCCCATCTCCTGGAGAGATTGATTTTTCTAGCGTCCACAATGCTGGCTGGAGGCATGAATGAGGGTATCCCCATGGTTATCCGACCCTTTAAAGATGATGGTAACAACCACCAAGCCCTTCAAAATCATCTTTATGGAATAATACCATATCACCTCCTCCTATGCATCATGATCTTTGTTGCAGAGCAAGATATCATTGGAAAGACTGTCAGGATATTATTGGGATCCCAGATGGTCATAGGAATAATCCCTGGCATTGCTACTATCATGCTTCACTCAGATCTCACATGTGACCCTTGACCCTCCTGAAAAAGATTGATTTTTCCTGTGATGAATATGCTAGCTATGGGTACACCCATGGGCGTCCCTACTGCTATATGACCCTGTGAACATGATGGCAACAACTGCTAAGCCCACAAAAATCATTTTTATTGAAATCCACCTGACCCTCCTGGTAAAGATTGATTTTTCCTGCGACAAATATGCTAGCTATGAGTCCACCCATGGGTGTCCCTACTGCTATATGACCCTGTGGACATAATGGCAACAACTGCTAAGCCCACAAAAATCATTTTTATTGAAATCCACCTGACCCTCCTGGTAAAGATTGATTTTTCCTGTGACAAATATGCTAGCTATGAGTCCACCCATGGGTGTCCCTACTGCTATATGACCCTGTGAACATGATGGCAACAACCG
>JBBPNA010000699.1:0-12480 GCA_038090555.1 Boletus subcaerulescens | reverse complement strand
AAATCAAAGCCTGGGAGGTCTTCCCATGTAGGACCATAAGGTCCTGTCCAGTTGCCATAGGGGTGTCCTTCTTCCCATGAGGGACCAGGGGCATTGGCCCAGTTGATGGTTGGGTCATCGAAAGTTTCGAGGATGGTGAGGCGTTGAGGGATAGGCATTGTAGTATGTAGTATCTTGGAAGATGACATGTCAGTATGAAGCAATGAAGGGAGTGAGAAAAACATTCGCATCACTGAACAATGTCAGAGCTTCTAGAGTGTAGGGTCATAGTGACCCCCTACATCCAGAGTCTTGATGGCTGCTGCTCTTGAGCATTGCTGCACCAAAGAGCGTTCGGCGTTTCCGCACAGAATGGCCTGTGTTCAAGGGTTTCACCCATAAGCAGATGACAAGCGGTAAACTGCATCATCAGAGCTGTGGGGCTCATAACCTGTTGCAATAGCTGGTAGCCGGTGTTGCCGCATGGGCTACCTAGGAATCTACTCTAGGGTTTACTTACCTTGGGTGGGTTGGAGTTCTCAGAGATGATAGCGGTTGCTGGTCAAGAGAGATATTTTGTATTCAGACTCAGTCGAGTCTTATATATGCTTTGTAATGCTTACTTAATATAAGGTCACATGACTGTAAGTACGCGTCCTTTCAACACCTCTGATGAACTCCCTTAGAAGTTCACCTCCACCTTAGGAGTTGATCTCCATTCCATTCCCTTAGGAGTTCCCTTAGGAGTTCATCTCTGGGAATCAACTTCTTAACCCCTCTCCAGAAAACCTCAGACTTGTACAGGAGATTCATTGAACATGCATGGAGTTGCAACTCCGGACTTGTTCCTTCATTAACCTCTCTTGGTTATAGGCTGCATTTTACCTGTCAATCAGTACAGCCTGTCCTGGCTGTGTTCCACGCTCCGTTGATCATTATTCTCTCCCTATGTACATTGCCTTTGCACAGTAGCTTCGGACCCAGAATTCCTCTGGGTCTCTACCATATATAATCCCCTGTACTTACTCTGTCGTACCTTCAGTACAAATATCTTGTCAATGATTCTAAGTCACCTCATTTCGAGTTTGGCTTCCATTACCACCTTCCTCTACTCTGAAATATGAGGACAGTGAGCTTGGCATGGGTGTGACACATAAGTCCTGCACCGATATCCTCAACCCCTCCGTTTCCTGGTAAACCCTCCTCCATAACTCCGAATGCTGCTATCAGTCAATGACCAACACCGGATCCCCTATACCTCATCTCCAAATCCCCTATACCTCATCTCTGATTGAACTTTGGTCCATACCCTCTGGACTTCGTTCCACACCTCCGGACTTTTAGCCTCTATCCCTTCGGACCTCCTGGACTTCATTCCACACCTCCGGAGTTTTAGCCCCTATACCTTCGGACCTCCGCCAGACTTGAATTCGGAGGAATTGGACTCTAACACTACCATTACATGTTTGTACTATGAGCATTAAAAAGCTTTGAGAATGTGCAGTATCAAATGAGGGCAAATTAGAATGAGTGTAATCATGGTATGCACATTGTGGGATGTGAATGATTGGTGTTATGCAGAGGCTCGAATATTAGAAGCCAGTGGGGGGATTGGGTGGAAATGATTGATGGGGTTGTGGGGAGAATGCTGGTGTGTTGTAATGGTCAAACAGTGGTTGATCTAGAGGGCTCAGAGTGGGATGGGCAGCATAGGAAAATGGTTGGGATGACGGGCCTGGCATGGCAGAACCAAGCAAAGGCGGCATGGCAGTGTTTGAGTGATGCACATTGTGTTTCGACCCTTGGCCATGATGTTTTTCACTGAATAATGCTGAAAATCAAGGATTGGTGACGAGACTGGGATCTTCGGCCATCTTCGACCTGATACTTGCAATCAGTTGTGATTTTGTATCCTTCTTCTCCATGACCAGAATGTGGAGAGCTCGTGCGATCGTGATAAAGTCGTCCTTCAGCTTGTAAGATGATAGCAGAAGGTCAAACGTCTTGAGGACAACGTCATGGTCAATTCTTGCTGTCCTCGCCTCATTTTCTACCTTCTTCTATGCCTGTTTTTCTGCTTCCTTTGCTTCCTTCTCCGTTTGAGCTTGACATTGTGTCTCGAATGCAGCCTTCATGTCTGGGTGCAAGATGTAATGCGCCTTAAACTTCATTGTCCGCTCCTTTGACTTTTTCTTACTTGCCTGCTGTTCTTTCAATGTAGATAGCTCTGTCTTTGCCATCGTACAGTGGACATTTGCCCCCTTGAGCAGACCCGCCTGAGTCGAGATGGTTTTCATCAGTTCTGCACGTTCTGAATGAAGCTGCTGAATGTATGTCCAGGCATCCTCTTGTGACATCTCAGAGAACTGAGAAAAGGATGGTATCCGAGTCATCATAATAGACTTGGCAGGTGCAGCAGAAACTGACTTGTCAGATGGGAAAGTTGTGGAAGTTGTCAGAATGAGTGCCATTGCTGGCTCCAAGAGGTTGGTACTACCGCAAGAAGCCGAGTCTACTATTTCAGATGGGACTGTTTCTTTGGGAGCTGGAGCGAAGAATGGTGCCAGGTCTGTAGCTGAGAAGTGATGGGAACCTGATGGGAGTGGGATTGGAGTAGCGAAGGACTTGGAAGTTGATGACACCACTTCAGATGGTACGGTGCCAGTGGTTTCAGGCGTCTGCATGAGTACTGAGGTTGGAAGATTATTTGATCCTTTGTCAAGCATTGCCTCATCATAATAGAACTCCTCTAGGACTGAGTCACTTTCAACTTCATCATCGCTGCTCAAGCCCTCATCGTCTTCAGCACCATGACCCTCTACCATCATGTTTCAACCTCCACAGACAGAATCTGAGTCCTCCTGACCGCCGTGACTGTTGGCTTCAGTGGTGGCTTAGCTTGTCAAAGTCTCGCTTGACGATGGATATGAGGGTGGCAGGTGAATTTTCCATGATGTGGCTTGGCTAGGGCAGAAATCTTTGACCATGAAGATATTGGGGTTGAATGGATAAATCCCGGTGCATTTGAAGGCCTTCTAAATCAGCGACGGTGTCATAACATTGCATATGGACATATATTTGGGAATAAAATTGTAGTGGTTAATTTTGACAATTTTGATGGCCTGCTGGCCACAATGAGCAGTCCATCTTTGCGTAACTGAAGAGAAAACTCCAACATCGAGAGGCTGGGTTTTGTGAGTGGTTTTCAAAGGAAATCCAATAATGATGATGCCATATTCATATGTGAGGGCCTTCAAATTATCTGTCTCATGGGAATTGTGTCCATCGACACTGAGAACAATTGGTTTGTCATTAACACAACATGCAAAAGCGGTTAGTATGAAGGTCTCTCTAAACCATTCTTCACAGAGCTCTTGATCCGTCCATCCATTTGGTGAAGTTACAATTCTGATTAAACAGTTGTTAGAACGATTATTCTGTGAAACATCAGCAAATCAACCCCCTCCTAGACACAACTGGACAGTGTTGGCTAGCACAACAGACTGTACAGAAACCCACAGCAAGGTTCCCAACTGTCTAGATCTGGATAGAAGCCTATAGTCTGGTCCCATTCTTTTCCATTCTGGACTAGACCAGATACAGACTAGCATAATTGGAAAATAACCCTCATTTCACAATCACAACAGACTTGGACAGTCTGTCACAGACTAGACTAGCCTGGACCCAATGCTCTAGTAAGTACTAGAAGGTAGAGTACATAGGCCAATCAGACAAATCAGGGTTCATGATAATGGCTAGATTGATAATCACATATGACAAACTCAATCCAGCAAGTATGACTAATCAAGGCTGACATCAAATCCGCACCCGCCATCAACCACTTCCTGGGTAATCATACCATTGCTAAAACACATTATCATAAGATACTAATATAGGACATAAGAAAAACTTGCCTTCCGAGCTGCGCCCATCGCTTACACAATGTGCTCGTCTTCTCACGGTGGATGGCATTGGCATTGCATTTACTCATTAAACTGAGGATGTCCCTGTAGACTGGCGAATAGGTACCAACTCGGAAATTGACTTCACCATAGCCTGAAGCAATCTTATCTAGAGCAACTTTGAGCTGCAAGTTGATGAGTGTATGAATTAGGTAGCAATGAGAAACAAACCGCAGTGGCAGCAAGAGCCACTGTGACTCTTGGGACCTCCCCAGCAAACACTTCAGGAAACAGTTTACCGACAGCAGAAGGGCTGGTGTAGAAGAAGTCAATAACAAGACCCTCGATGGCGGAGTGTGTGAGATTGTTGGCATGTCCCTGGAACCAGTGTCAGCTGACATGAACTTAGATTGATTCACCTTACCTCGGCGTCAGGTTCGCCCCTCAAGAATAAACCACTGTTGCCAAAAAGATTCTTTGCGATCTCGACATTTTGTTCATGACAATTTTCAGGATTCCACATGTATCATTGGGTGACAAAGGTGTTGAAAGGACACATACTTACAGTCATGTGACCTTATATTAAGTAAGCATTACAAAGTGTATATAAGACTTGTCTGAGTCTGAATAATATATATCTCTCTTGACCAGCAACCGCTATCATCTCTGAGAACCCCCATCCCATCCAAGGTAAGTAACTCTAGAGTAGATTCCTAAGTAGCCTGTGCGGCAACACCGGCTACTAGCTATTGCAACAGGTTATGAGCCCCACAGCCTTGACTATGTGGTGAACCGCTAGTCAGCTGCTCATGGGTGAAACCCTTGGACACTGGCTGTTCTGTGTGGAAATGCCAAACACTCTTTGATGCGGCAATGCTCAAGAGCAGCAGCCATCAGACTCTGAATGTAGGGGGTCGCTATGACCCTACATTCTGAGAGCTCTGACTGTTCAGCAATGCGAATGTTTCTTCTTACTCCCTTCATTGGTCTATGCTGACATGTTATACTTTCAGAACCTACTATCATGTTGTCAACCCTCTCCACTATTCCCAAGCTCAATGGCACGAACTACAAGCGTTGGGCACAGGAAATGGAAGCGTACTTTCGCATCATCGGCATCTGGAACAAGTTCGCCAACAAGGCATGCCCTACCGTGGCCGGAACGGCCCTTACCCCTGCTGAGGAAGAAGCCCAAGACAAGTGGGATGAGAACAATGACCAAGCCCTTGGCTCCATTCGTCTTCGCCTTGACCCTGCTATCGCAGGCAACTTTGCCTCCATTGTCGTTGCAAAAGATCTTTGGGATGGCATTAAAGCCAAGTACAAGACCGCTTCCCTCACTTCCACCTATACCGAGTGGAAGATAATGCTTGGGATCACCTTCCCCAACAACAACCACCCTGGCCCAAGCTAGTGTGACCGCAACTTCAGCTTGCTGCCGGCTCAGAGCCGTTAGCCGATACCGGTTTGCCAGGCCGTCATGGTGCCGAGCCTTTTGTTTCCCACATGGCTTGCAAGTCACGACTCAGGTACCAAAGCCGCGGCTCATCGATCAGCCAAGTCTCAGCTGAAGCACTGTAAGCACAACATACTGTATACCTATACTCAGCGAGTTGGGTGGTAGACGAAAGATGGATATTATATGTACCTAGCCTACATACAAGTATGTACAGCTGGCAGGAAAGGAACACTTCCCTAGGGCTAAGTTGCTGAACCTCGTTCTCAGCCTGTTGGAGCCTCGTCTGACGTTGTGCGGACATGGGTGGTAGTGCGGTCAAAAAGCAGCGACGTAGCAAGATAAGAGGCACAGTTGACGTCTCGCTGACAGGTCTGGGTGGAAGGAGGAACAGCATAAAGCAAACGATGATCAGTCGCCTACTGGAGGGTGGGGGTTGCGTGTGTATAAATCATGGCATAATAAAAAGATAATGCGTGTGGGTGCGGTCCTGGTCAGGTACAATGCGGAATAAAAAAATGTGATGCTAAGTGTCCATTGTAGAAATGCGACCTGCGATCCAGGCAGGTATTCCAGTCATGCGAGTCATCTTTGCAATAATAAATCGTGAGAGATAATGTAACCGACGATGCGGGGAGGTTTTAAGTCCAGGACGAGGTCAACAATCAAAAGCTTGACTGTGATTGCTGTGACACTGCTGTGACAGCAGCGGCAGCTGCAGCATGTCTCTGCTCAGCAGTGCCAAGCATCAAAGCCTCGTTAATGCTGCACCACAGGTGAGACAAGGTTGTAGATACGAACGGGGTGATGCTCACGTGCGGAGTCGCTGAACTTCGTTCTTGGCCTGTTGGAGCCTCGTCTGAAGCTGTTGGGCGGTCATCTCGAGATACTTGATGTGGGTGGTAGCACAGTCGAGGAGGGAAACCTTGCTTGACTTCTGGTTGGAGACAGGGAGGCGTCCTTGAGCTGGCAGTAATCGTCATGAAGCTCTTCATGACACCTCTGCTCTGACTTGATGCACTGACGACAAATGGTCTCACAGTGGACATTGGTCATGTTTCCAGCTGTGATCGCAGGCTGGAACTCATCATTGTCCTCATCGGAATCATCATTGTGGGACTTTTGTCTCGGGGTCTTTGCCGCCAAATGAGTAGTGGGTGCCGTGATGAGATTGAAGCGATGAGATCGAGGAACAGATGCATATGGAACACTATGGATGGAAGAAGGAGAGTGAGTGCCACTCCTGCGGCTGTGCCTGCCAGAAGTGAGGCCATCAGAAGAGAGCTCACCACCGCTAAGGTTGTAGACGGCAGGGGGGAAGATGCCATTGTCGGGAGGGGTGTAGGGACGACTGGGGGAGGTGGTGGTGTAGTTGGCAGAGGGGGTGTACGAGTACTTGGTGACGGTGTTAGTCAAGTTGAGGGTGTTGAAGTCAAGACAGGAAGATGAAGATGAGGGACCTGGCACTTGGGAGAGGTGAGCCACATAGGGCAATAAGATATAAAAGGTACATACAGGCTATGCTCGAGACACTATAGGGAGACTGGGGGTACTGGAGATAAGGGTCAAGGTTTGAGAGGGAGTCATAAGTGAAGGGGGCGTCCATGAAGGTGGGGCTGTGGGAGTGCTCGAGGAGGGTAGACTCCATTGCGTCGTAAAAATGCAAAGATGAAAAGAACTGGAATACGAGGGGACCTATCTAGTGAGTGAGGAGACGCTTGACAATTGTTGGAGGCAACTTACGTGAAATCAACAGGGAACAGGTGTTGTCATCCCAATGCACAATAGAGCACGAAAGCAAAGAAAAGAAAAAGAAAAAGAAAAGAGGCGTTGGGTGAGGAGGAGGAGAGGAGGTCGGTTCAGGGGAGTGTTAAGGAAGAGGATGAAGGAACCACCCGTCTAAGTCACCCGATATAGGTAGTGCCCGCCGTCCCGATGTCAGCGTATCTCAGTACTTGTGCATGAAAACAGACGATCGAATTCGTGGCTAGTTAAAGGACAGCATAACTACATACATGCGAGTTGCGAGCATTATTCAAGGTCCTCCTCATCCCCATCCTCCTCTTCTGCGATTAACACCATGATCTGGTCCATGATTTCATCACGCTGGCCAGTTTGATTTGCGTCAACGACTCTTGCCAAGATATCTTGATCAGGAAACTCATCCTGAATCATGTCCTGCACATGTATGGCCCAACCCTGTGTGAAGTTAAGCCAATCTTTCTTCAAGAAAAACTTTGTCATTTGAAGGGCCTCCATCATTGTGGGGCTGATGCGGTTTCGCCGCTTTGTTATCGTTTCTGACCCAGATGAAAATACTCTCTTGGATGATACCGAAGAGGTCTGAACTGGCAGGTAATCCATGGCAATGCGGAACAAAGTCGGATAGGCAGTTTGCGAAATCTAAGTGTTTTGTTACCCCCGTGACCCGTCCATGAATCCACAATGTCATTTGACGTACCTGCCAAAATACAATTGGATCTGTGTTAGTTTGTATTTGAACCCCGAGGTACATGTTCAGTTCTTCTTCAATACCGACCGGAGTAGCAGCACCAGAACCCAGATTGCTGGGCGACGTGATCCCGAATTTTGCTGCTAACGAGCAACCCCAGCCCCGGGGAACGGCAGGCCCTGCATCCGTCGGCGCAGTTGTAGTTTGCACCGAGGATTTATACTCCTGCATCTACAATAAGAGAGTTAGAGAGTTAGACCGATGCGAGTGGACGTGCACCAGTTCTAACACTGTTTTCCTCGACATGGCTTGTTGTTTGGGTGACCAGTTGTTCATAATGTGCGAAAATCAAATTTGAGGATTGACGACTGGTAATATAGATTAGTTATAATCCGTGACCCTGGGTAATCATTTACTTATGCATGGCAATGATATACAACTTGTTCTTGTGGAGACGGTCATAGTACCCTTCTGCACACTTTAAGCCAGGATGAACAAAAGGCTCACAGCGTCGAATCTTCTGGGCCAACAACTCCCACCACTGGATGAAAAGTTCAAACGAGGGAACGACAGCGCCTAACATAGGAAGACTTTCTGACGACATCATTTCTTGAGAAAGGTGTGGGATCTAAAAGAGAACATATGTCAGTAGTTGCTCGTGAGCGAGATTACCATTGTAACACTCATACCTCGAGAATCAGTTCCATATCTTGCAGGATGAACCATTCTATTGCTGTGAGCTTGAAGTCGGCAATGTTGCGCTGAGTGGGTAAGTTGAAGAAATAATTGATGGCCTTGGTAAGGTCGTATGACAGCACAAGCTGATTGTGGAAGATATCCCATACCAATTGCAGCTCCTGCAAGCGGAAGACCATTGTGTAAATGGAATCCCAACGAGACTTGACATCCTGTAGCAGCTCATGCTGTGGGAGGTCCGCGTGTTCTCCATCATCGTTGACCCATAGGTTCATCATGTTGCCGTTCTCGATCATGCTTTTGAATGCTTCCTGGCAAAGATTGGATGCACGAACGGACTTGACAACTTGTCGCGCATGGTTGATGGGGTCTTGGCTGAGCGCTTCGACATAAGCGGCCTTGTCAATCGGCTCGCCGGAGTCATTAATCCAGTCTTTGTCTGCAACATCAAAGAAGTCCGTTTCACGGTATTTTTCAGTGACATGTTTCGAGCAGGTGTTGAGGATGTGAGGGAGGCACATGATTCAGCGTTTGTCAGTGGGGAAGCGTATACCATGGGATGCAAGACGTTCTGATAATTTGCGCATAGCTACATTGTTATTCACTGCGTTGTCGAGCGTGAAGTGTCCAATCTGAAGAGAAAAAGTTGTCAATAAATAATCTGTCTGGTCAGGCTTCGAAGAGACTCACTTTATGGCAGATATCCACTCAATCGAGGATCTGGAATAACTTCTCAGCAATATACTCGCCAGTGTGACTCCCAGGAATGTGATGGTAAGCAAGTAGTGCGGCCCTCATTTGAAGTGTTCCATTTCGTGATCAGTTGATCCAATGGGCGGTGACAGCTAAGAATGGTCGTCGCATCTTGTCAGACCAGATATCGGCCATGCAGGAGATCTGGCCCTCTGCGTGCTAAAACACAACATTAAGCGATGTCCGAGATGATCTCATTGTGATCTCACCACAAGGTCACCTTTCAACACCCAGAAGTACTCTCGCCATGCCTCCAAGATTAGCTCCCGCATCTTCGATCTTCGAGGTATGTCCGAATCTCGGAGTCCAGGTCAAAGTAATCAGAGCAGCTGTCTGAATTCCGGACATTGGATAACATTGATTGACTACAAAGAATGTTAGGATCTGACGGACGAATAAGTACTAGATACCTGGTCATCAACGACAATAAATCTCACAAGGAAACGAGCCAGCATCAAGGATGAGAATTCAGGTAAGTTGTCTGTTGAGGATGGATCTGATCCCACCTGTGGGGGACGGACATCGTCTGGTGCGGGGGTAGGAGTGGGAGGTAGATGACAAATGGAAACACCTGGTTGGCTGAACCCCATGCTGAATGCGCTCTCAACAGATTTGATGAGGATCGGCCAGCCGTGTTTCTCTGCCTGTTTGAGGAAAAGGAGGATGTGATACTTTTCGATGTGCCCACGAAGGCTGGAGTTCACAGTTCTGGGACTATAGATGTAGGTGTGGTCGGGGAATTTCTCTGGGTCCGAAGCCTTCCAATCTCTACACCGATCATTAGTGTCATTGATGCATGTGTAGTCGACTACATACCTGCAAAAAATACATATCACGCTTTCACCTTTTTTCTTTTTGAAGAAGTGGTGAATGTCTCTAGCGCGTTCTGTCATCAAATGTCCGGACTCGAGGGGATCAATTGTGTTAGTGGTCGAACATTGCGTATCTTGGCTGGCCTCTCCAGCCCGAGCACAAGGCGCCCTCACTCGTGGTATGGGGACCTCCCCAGGTTCGTCATCGCCATCTGACTCACTGTATGCTTCGATGTCAATATATTCTTTGTTTTCGTGAGGGTTACGAGGCGCAATCGCTGGCACTGGGTCTGCATCTTCATGTTCATTGTCTGAATGGACATAACAGCGAGGAAGACAACGAAGACAGGTATATTGAACTGCAGGTTGAGGGGGTTGGGGGTCTGAGCGTTGTGCTTGGCTGCCTTGGTGGGGAGGCATTAGTAGAAGTCAAGCGGCTGTCAAGGTATGATTTCCAGAACTTATATGTATGATGAATGCTGGACTAGTAGAGCCTGCTGGTTTTGCTCCATCAGCACGCCATAGCGAGTCTTGTGTCTTGAAAGGACCGTTTTGGAGTCACTGGTTCACATGTCTCGCCTACAAACAGTCACAGGACTGTCGAAAGGTTGATTAGCCATTGGTCATGATAGTGAACCGTGAGAGTGATCCCACAAGAAGGCGAGGAAGCCAGGGAAGCTCCGAAGCCTTCATCCGACTTACTAGCACATGAAACACTGAAGCAGTTTTAGAAAAGACACACAGGCCACGCGACAAACCTGCACTGAAAGACCCACCAACGTTCAACCGCCCAAATCCCAGCAACCAAGTCTCCTCACCTGGGTGGCTCAGAATCCTCAAATAGAAGTACCGCTGCTTCAAGGATGAGTCAGAGTCTTGTCCCAGTTTGCATTGACGGAAGATTCAGAATCAAGGAGTGACTTGGTTCAGGAGCATATGGTAGGTTCCATCCGTTGATCCTGTCTAGTGGTAAGGCTTGCTGCTCATGCTGGCGACTGATTAGTACCTCCCAGTGGATGTATACCGAGCAACGAACATTTTCACTCAGAAGTCTTACGCAATCAAACTGGAACTTTCTCTCGATGGAGAATTGTCTGTGGAGCGTGAATACCAGATCCTGAAGCAACTCGAGCACAGTGAAGGAATCCCCAAGGCTCACTGGTTTGGCAGAGAGGCCAGTTATGAAGGATTGGTTCTAGATCTCCTCAGCCCTTCATTACACGATCTTATTCGCAAACACAAAATTCCACATCCACACAATCGCTCATCTTGCAGAGCAACTAGTAAGTCCATTTAAGACAACTGTGGCTGTTACAAATGCCCCTATTTTCCCCCTATTTTTCCTTATTTTTCCAGACGCTCATTCACTCACAATTCACCGAATACTCCAATAGCCCCTATGTTCGCTCACTCGCTTACTTTCCCACAAAGCCCAACTTTCTCCCATGATATTGATCTTGCAGTGACGCGCTCTAGATTAACATGCGACGCGCCTCATGCGCGCCTCATGCCCCCTATCCAACACATGTCCGCACAGGTATACTTATCCTCCAATAAACACGCAACTCATGTTGCCTCATGTTCCCCAGTCTCAGACCCAGTAATACAAGTATAGTATCTGTAGATAAGCACTGCACAGTCTGTGCGCATGTACTAGTAGTATAAATACTATAACCAAGTAGTACAAGACTCTCCAGTCTTGTTCTCTTGGAGTTTTCCCAGAACATCCTCACTAGTACTCTTGCGACTACAAACACTAAGACCCTTAGGTGGGTTCTGGTCGTTTCATTAGAACAAGACTATACTAACCGCCGCGGTCTAGCTAACCACTCCGGGACCCCATCACCACTTTATCACCACCCATCCAGATTGCTAGAACCAAGTAGGTTATTGATAGGCTGTGCTCGCTATGCTATTGACCCTGCACTCTGGTAGTGCCTTACTACCGCATCTCTGACATCTATGCATATGCAGTCGCAGGAAGGACAGGCCTTCCTCCGCCGGCATCTCCGCCCTCAGGTCCATCAGCAGGACCCTCCACCGACGTCGCTTTCCCGGACATCTTCGGGCTAGTCCCAGAAGAAGCAGTCAGCTCGGGATCGTACGACCCCAACGAGTACAACCCCTCGGACTACGAGGCACAGATAGGAAGGGCCGAGACACACCTACAGGTACCGATCAACTAGTCACTAGTTGAGTACGGATTAGGACTGACGAGTCCATATATAGGAACGGGACGAGTTACCCGATTACGACAGCAGCCTAGACGGAGGCTATAGGACTTTGGTCAACAAGACCACTCTAGCACCAGAGGACGCACCCAGTACCTGCTACTGGGCCTCTACTGTCAACACCGCAGACCTACCAGGTAACCTAGCTAGAACAGACGCTGTCAACACCGAACACCGTCTAACCCCGACATTAGCAGAT
>JBBPNA010000698.1:0-12529 GCA_038090555.1 Boletus subcaerulescens | reverse complement strand
GTCAAAAGTACTCCGAGGTATTCCGGAGTTGGAATGGAGTTGGACTTGTCAAATATCTTGGTCTGAGGTAAACGGTGTTCCGAGGTATTCCGGAGTTGGCCGGAGTTGGACTTGGTGGATTTCTGGGCCGTGACAAATATGTACATCTGTGATCAATGTTGTGCATGATGTGTCAAGAAGTTGAGTCCACCTCTAACTTAGCGTTTGTTCAGGCGGAGCTTGAAACATGCACCGTGACAATCCATGACTTTTTGTGACAAAGTGTGACCGCCGAAAGGGTGGTAGGTGATAGTAACCACTGGACAGCAAGGTTGAACTTACCAGTGGCAAGCACGAGTAAACAACAGTAGATAAATTGCCCCTAAACACGTCAACAGTACTCTTTTTTCTCTTTCCTTTATCTGCACCTTCTACCAGCTTCACAGCCCGTATCCAGCTATGCTATCTGTTCACAAACTACCATGGCACACCCAATTCGGATCACTAAATCTGGAGGTAACTGGACCAAAAGCGACCTTGCTGCGTACAATATCAAGCTTGCCTGCCAAGACCAGCTCACGTTTTTCAGTATCCAATCTCTACCACCTCCACAAATTGACCCCGAACTTCTCACAGCATATGATGCGGCTGATGCAACCAACGAGCAGCACACCAAGTTCCTCACACTGTTACACAACTTGTATTCTCCTTGCTCAGGAGAATCAGTCGTTGATTTTGCAGTCGAGCTCTTTGAGGTTCTTGTTACAACTCACTTTTCTTCACACTTACGCTTTTACTTTTATGCTTGTACTCATATCAAACTCATCTGTTCAATCCTCAACCTAGGACATTATTTCTCTTGTCGCTGACTCATCCACTTTTACTCATCCTTATTTGCTATCTCACTTGCTTCATCAGCGACTACTTCCCCCACCTTCTGTCTCATTCCACAACCTTCTGTACTTGCCCTAACTATGCCTGCCCTCAATCTTGTAACCAGGTATATAAACCCATGATATCTACCTCTTGTACTTTAGCTTAGATCTCCTCGAATCACATCTCTCTGTCTTGGCTCCTTCTGGCTTAAAACTCCAGTCGCCTTGAACCCCTGAACCTTTGAACCTTTGAACGAGTCTGTTCCCACTCTCAAGTGGAACATCTTCCTTGGATTTCATGCTACCATTAAGTGCACGCTATCTCTTTGAACCTTTGACTTAGTCTTTCGAGGCTATGCTCGTCCCTACCCAGGCCAAGCATAACAAAAGATCTAAGCTACCTTTCGTGGCTACCATCGCTGTAGCACCGCTTCACCATTGCTCAATGACCTCGACTCCCTGCATCCCCCTGGGGATTACCTCGAAACTGTTCCCCTCAGGAACCCTCTGAACCCTCTGAACCTTCGTCTGATGATGAACACTCCTCCCTTGACCCAGACCTCATGCTTCCCTCCCAACAGGAAGATGATGATACCTTAGACCTCTCCCACCAACTCTCTGCCTTCCTTTCCATCCCTCGCATCTCCACCCCTCCCTCCCCTACACCCATTGCCCTCACCGGATGAATCTTTAACCCCCCTCCTCTTCCACCACCACCTCGTAATCCCATGATCACTAAACCCACCAAACTCCACCTCAGTAACCCCAAACCCTTTGACGGGTCCCCAGAAACAGCCAACCAATGGCTGAACACTGTTCATTTCTACCTCAAGGTAAATGAAGCAGTCTATGACACCAATGACAAACAGATCACCTTTGCTCTCTCCTATATGACAAAAGGATCTGCCTTGGTCTGGGCAAATACTTTCAGACAGCAAGCAGTTACTTCTACCTCCATTAACTTCGGAACCTTCGTTGATTTCTGCAAATCATTCAAGAAGTCCTTCGTACTCAAGGACACCGTTGCCAATGCCATCTCCTGGCTATCCAATACCCGCATGAACCCTCATCCCAAAAAGAAAGGAGAATATTTCCCCACCCTCGCTGCCTATACCGCTAGCTTCATCAGCAACACCACTCTAGCCAATATCACCAATGAAAATGTCCTAATTGGATTCTACTCTGTTGGACTCCCTGAACCCCTGATGCACTGCATATACTCCATGGACACTCCCCCCACTACAGCCAAGGAGTGGTACAAGAAAGCCTCCCACTTCCATACCCAGTTCAAAAGAGCCAGGGAAGTTGCCTGCCTTTGCACTAGAGGATCTCAGAATTCCTACTGCTCCTACAATACCCCTGCCCCCACTCCTACCAGAGACCCCAATGCCATGGACATAGATGCAGTCTGCGTTGCCAAGCTCACTCCAGAAGAGCGAAAGCAATGCATCGAAAAGGGGCTCTGCTTCTGCTGCCGAAAAAGCACACACCTTAGCAATGAATGTCCTAACTTTCCCTCCTCTGGTCAAAAGGGAAAGAAAGTCCAGAAAGTCACCATTGATGACCTCCCTGAGTTAAAAGAGATTGAAGATGACGATGAAGAAGATGAAGTGGCTGTATGAAAGGTTCACTTCTCCTGGGATTTTTGAAAAGGAGAACTCAATCGACGCAAGTCTCTCCTTCCCTTACATGCGCGTCTATAGTTATATCGTCCTCATCAAAAGCAATGAAACTCCCCATTCAGCTTATTGATCCAGACCACATTACCAAAGTCGTCAACACTTGCACCCTGGTTGACAGTGGTGCCGACATATCATGCATTGACTGGGACTTTGTTCATAAACACAAACTCCCCACTGAGAAACTCTCTGAACCAATTCCCATACGAAATGTGGACCAATCCACAAACAAGAGAGGAGCTATCTGCCTCACTACTACTCTGTTCATTAACATTGAAGGAATTGCTCACAAGGTCCTCTTCTATGTCATGCACTGTGGAAATGAAAACATTATCCTAGGACTACCTTGGCTTCAAAAAACCAACCCCACCATTGACTGGGCTTGCCAGACCATCTCCATCCCCAAATTATCTAATGAATCCTCAGAACCCTACCAAACCCGCACCTTGAACCAGCGATCCCATAGAATTCCTGAACTCCCTCCTCGACCCCCTTGACACCTTAATGTCCATGCAGTACATGACACATGCCTCTATGAATACCTCCAGTACGAAACTGAATCTCAGTTTTGTCAATGCACAAAAGAAGCGTATACCGTCAACCACATCATCCGCTGTGGTTCCTGTTTCATTCCTCTAGGTTCTCCCGTCATTGCAAAACTCACCACAGCCACTGAACTTGCCATGGCCACTGAAAAAGCAAAACCCACAGTCTCACTTCCTCCTAAATATCAAGAATTTTCTTCAGTCTTCAACAAAGAAACTGCCAACCACCTTCCTCCCTCTCGCCCCTACGATCACGAAATCAATCTGGATGAATCTTTCACGCCAAAAGTAGGAAAGTTCTACCCCCTATCCCCAGATGAACAAAAGGCCACTGAGGCCTTCCTTGAGGAAAACCTCCATGCTGGGAAAATCTGACCTTCAAACTCCCCCCAAGCTTCCCCATTCTTTTTTGTCAACAAAAAGGACAGAAAGCTTTGCCCCTGCCAAAATTACTGCTATCTCAACAAACACACCGTTCGCGACGCTTACCCACGCCCCCTGATTTCCAACCTCGTTGATAAACTTAAAGATGCTAAAGTCTTCACCAAGTTTGATGTACAATGGGGCTACAACAATGTCCGAATCAAGGTCGGACACCAATGGAAAGCTGCCTTCATTACTCATAAAGGACTTTTCGAACCTCTAGTCATGTTCTTCGGCCTCACAAACTCCCCTGCTACTTTCCAACGGTTCATGAATGACTCATTCTGTGATATGATCTCAGAAGGATGGCTCGTCATTTACATGGATGATCTTCTCATCTTCTCCCCTGATGAAGCAACTTACGAGGAACACACCAAATGGGTCTTACAATGCATGAAGGAATTAGACCTTCACCTAAAACTCGAGAAGTGCTCCTTTGCCATCAAGGAAGTTGAATGCCTTGGAATGATCATCAAACCTGGACAACTTGCCATGGACCCCCTCAAGCTCAATGGGATTGCCAAATGGCCCACCCCTACCAAAGTCAAGGAAGTCCACTCATTCCTCGGCTTTGCCAACTTCTACCGCCATTTCATCCCTGACTATTCTACAGTTGCACGCCCCCTCATTGATCTGATGAAGAAGAACTCTGGCTGGAATTGGACTGATCCCTGCCAGAAATCTTTCAACACCCTCAAAGAGCTATTCCTCTCCAAACCAGTTCTTCACCTTCCTGACCCCTCTGCACCCTTCGCTGTTGCCACCGATGCCTCAAAATATGCTTCTGGTGCTATCCTCCTACAGACCGACACCAACAGTGATTGGCACCCCTGTTCCTATCTCTCTACTTCCTTCTCTCCTGCAGAATGAAACTATGATATCTATGACTGCAAACTTCTTGCTATCATCTGTGCTCTCAAAGCATGGCGCCACTACCTTCATGGCTCCCCCTTTTCTGTCCAAATCTTCACAGATCACAAAAACCTTATGTACTTCTGCCAGGCCCAGAACCTCAACCGACACCAAGCATGTTGGCTTCTAGACCTCACGGACTTTGACCTCAAAATGATCCATGTCCCAGGCCGCCTTCTTGCTGGCCCCGATGCCCTATCTTGCCGTCCTGACCTCCATCCGGACACCCCAGACAACTTGGGAACTGTACTTCTCCCGGACACCCTCTTTGTCCGTGTCATTGACGCCACTTTGCATCGGAAGGTCTCATCCTCCTCCAAGGATGATCCCCTCGTTCTGAACGCTTTGCACACACTTGACAGATCAGTACCTCCCGCATTCCGTTCTTGGTTGTCTGATTGGGCCTTTGACGAAGGTGTACTCACCTACCAAGGTCGTGTCTACATTCCCCCTGACGAATCCCTTCGCTGCTCCATCATATCTCGCTGCCATGATCACGCTTCCGCTGGTCACCCTGGTTATCTCAAGACCCGACAACTTGTCACAGCAGAGTTTTGGTGGCCAGGTCTTGCACAGTTTGTATGCAAATATGTGGAAGGATGCTCCTCCTGCCAACAGACTAAGTCAAACACTCGTCCCACCATTCCTTCCACCTCCCCCATTCAATCCTCAGCTTCCCGCCCCTTCCAACAGATCTCCTGTGACCTAATCACCAATCTCCCACCTTCTGTGGGCTTCAATTCCCTTTTGGTCATGGTCAACCACAGACTTACTAAGGGGGTAATTCTTTGTCCCATGAAGAAAACTGTCTCTGCCCAAGGTATCACCATGCTCTTCTTCCACAAGGTTTATAAACACTTTGGGCTATATGACAAAATTATCTCTGACTGAGGCCCTCAATTTGCTTCGGCCTTTGCAAAAGAACTTGGAAAACTCCTGAATTACGATCTTGCCCTCTCCACTGCCTATCATCCTCAAACGGTTGGTGAAACAAAATGTGTAAATCAGGAAGTCGAAACCTATCTACATATCTACTACTGCAGAAACAATCCCACCTCATGGTCAGAATACATGACCCATGCTGAATTCGCCCACAATCACTGCATTCATTCAGTAACCAATCAATCTCCATTCTATCTCATGATGGGATATGAACCCCATGCCCTTCCCACCATCACACCTGACTCTCATATCCCCACCGTCGAAGCACGCCTCAAAGAGCTCACTGCGGCAAGGAACAAAGCCCTTGCTGCCCATGAACTAGCCCGTCAGGTAATGGCAGCTCAAGGAAACCAAGGCTTCATTCCGTTCTCTAAGGGGGACAAAGTATGGTTGGAAGCGAAGAACCTAAAACGCCGCTCTCCCACTCCAAAGTTTGATCCAAAACGAGAAGGACCCTTTGTCATTACCAAAGTCTTATCTCCCCTTACTTATCAGCTCCACCTTCCAAAAACCTGGAAAATCCACCCAGTCTTCCACACCTCTCTCCTATCGCCCTATCACAAAAACAGCATACACAGCCCGAACTTCCCCTCTCCACCACCTGACCTTATCCAAGGGGAAGAAGAATATGAAATTGAAAAGATTCTATGCCACCGCAGTCCTCCTTCTTGCCACATGTTTCTGATCCGATGGAAGGGCTACTCCACAGAAGAAGACTTCTGGACCCCAGAATGGAACTTGAAAAATGCAAAGTCCACCCTCTCAGATTATAAAAAGCTCCATCCCTCTGTCTTCCCCCCGTAGCACTTCCTTTCCCAAAACAACATGTCCTCTCAACAGACCTCCTTTACCTCTGAATCTTTGGTTACCGCTTTGACTCCGTCTACCCCATCTTCCCCTACTTCCACACTCGCCGACCCCGGATGGGGCTCTAACCCCATTGACGCAATTGAACCACCCACCTGCAACTTTACCTTCCACGTCACCCCTGACAAAACTGTTAATATGTCTATTCCTATTGCCCATCCCATTCCCCAATCCCCTGCTACTTCTCCCTCTGTGCGTTTTGCCCCCATACCTAGTCCTAGACCGGTCCTTGCTGTCAACATCCCCATCTATGCCAATGCCATCAGAGATGGAACCCCTTTCCCTCACTACATAAACAACATCTCTTGCTACATCTGTGATACCGGCATGGCAATTCCCATCGACTCCCACCTTGACATGAACTCCGCCTTCCTAGCCTTATACAAGGCATTCCATCAGACCCAACACCTCTCAGTAATGTACCAGATGGAGTTCAGAGAATTCCTCCAGGACATTGACAGATACGCTGTTGAACTCGCCGCCTCCAGGATTGCCAACTCCGGAACTTATCCTTTACAACATGACAACGACAGTTCCTCGTCTCCTTCTTACCATTCGGCACGTTCTCCATCCACCCCATCCACCTCTTTATCTGCCCTATCTCCCGAGGAACTCCATGCCATGAATGAAACGGAAAGAACCCACAACCATCAGAGTCAGTTACGCTACAGCCACCTCCGCACCACCCCCCTTCTTCCCTCCAACCCCAGATACTGAGACGCTTGCTTTCAATGCCACCACCTTGGGCACATTTGCCAAAACTGTCCAGTATACCAATGCCCTATCATGGGCTGTCACCAATGGGCCCCGGGACATAGCCAGGTGAATTGCCCCATCGCCACCCAACGTCCCACTCTCCTCAGTCGGCTCTCTGCCACTCAACCCCCGGGACATCAACCCCTAGCTGCTCGTATCTCTGGTCGTTCCCAAGGAACACCTGCACCTGACTCATTTCATACCCCCTGCCAAGACTCTAACACCTCCTCCGGTTCTTCTCATTCTTCTCATTCCTCTCGTTCCTACCGATCCACCAACTCTGGATGAGGTCTCCCTATTCCTCCTCCTTGCAGGTCTGCTTCCCCCAGGTGCTCTACCCCTTCTCCAGAATTGGATGATGTCATTGATGAAACCAGTTACGCCAACATCACCAGCTCCCTGGGATACTCTTGCATGGGCCTCTGATTGCCTTTCAATGTGGTCTTAGGTCTAAGACAGGGGTAATGTTACAACTCACTTTTTCTTCACACTTACACTTTTACTTTTACACTTGTACTCATATCGAACTTGCCTGTTCGATCCTCAACCTAGGATATTATTTCTCTTGTTGCTGACTCATCCACTTTTACCATCCTTATCTGCTATCTCACTTGCTTCGTCAGCGACTACTTCCCCCACCTTCTGTCTCATTCCACAACCTTCTGTACTTGCCCTAACTATGCCTGCCCTCAATCTTGTAACCAGGTATATAAACCCACGATATCTACCTCTTGTACTTTAGCTTAGATCTTCTTGAATCACATCTTTCTGTCTTGGCTCCTTCTGGCTTAAAACTCCAGCGCCTTGAACCCCTGAACCTTTGAACCTTTGAACGAGTCTGTTCCCACTCTCAAGTGGAACATCTTCCTTGGACTTCGTGCTACCATTAAGTGCACACTATCTCTTTGAACCTTTGACATAGTCTTTCGAGGCTACACTCGTCCCTACCCGGGCCAAGTGTAACAGTTTTTGGTTGTGCCAATAAACATTGTGTGGTGAAGATATGGGTAAACCTGCCCTTTGTTATCTGTAACAAGATCAGAAATGCAAGATCCGATGTCTGCCTCGTAGACCGCGAACATGGTTATGAGGAAATCCTCTTGGTCATTCAGGAGGACAAACAGTTCATAGAAGTTCAAGATATAGATCCTGAGGCTCAACTCATTGTGCAAGCTATCACGGTGTTTAGCTTCAACAATAAGCAGAGGGTTAGTGCTGGTAAAGATCCGATTGATACAATGGTTCACCCAAGGATCTTTTTTCCTTTGTCAGACATACAGCATTGACAATACTATCAAGGATATTCATGGCATCACAATGTTTGGCACATTACCCACATTTTACAAGATTCCCATCAGAAAGGATCTCGTACAGCACATTGCTCTGGCACCTATCCTCCTAACTCCATGCATGTCACTGCCTTTGAGATGACCAGCTTGTTAGGATAGAGAGGATGTCTTATCTTTTTGCATCCATGCCTGCCATTTGGAGTGCTGCCTATTCTTCCAACCTTATGTGTGTCACATATTTTTTGGTCTTTGAAGCCTTGACCAACTTGCCGGCATAGAGAGGATGTATTTGGGATTTTCTTTTATACCCATACCTGCCCTTTGGGATACTAGAACTCCTATGCATTGTCTGTTGTATTTGCATTTGGTATATGCTGCTGAGCATCCTTTGACTGTTCAAGATAGTACAACTCACTCGGAAAATGCTGCAATCGTCAGTTTCGCAGTCAAGCTCTTCATTGCCCTTGATAGTACAAGAAATAGGCACTTGTGGTGAGCATACATGCACAAAGTAATGTCTGCATCATAGATTTTGATCGTCATCACTAACTTGAAAGAAGGTGAAATTCGACGCTCATTTTTCAACGTGATTCACATGACCTTGCAATATTCACTGGCTCAATTCTGTGAGCAAACTATCATGTCACGATGAAGGGATAAGCAGGTGTTCATCTGGAAGCGTCTTAGTTGTGGATACTCTGTGGCAGTTGGGAACCAATGATGTAAAGGTGATATCAGTGGTGCTTCGAAGACCATCAAATATACAATGGTATTGTATTGGCAGTCATGACGCATTCTCCACTATACAGGTCACTCAATCAGAAAATGACACATATCCCCTCCTTGGTGTGTCACCCTACACCCGCAACACGTTCGCCTGACTAATGATCACTACATCTGAATACACCTGGATAAAGTCGCTCCGGCCAACATGGTTGAGCAACTGCTCCTTCCCACCCTCCCGAAGGAGTGTCAACGTCTCCTGCCTAGCCCTGTACCAATGATTTTTGCCATAACACTCATTCTCTTTTGATTGAGGGAGGATGGTGTATGCTTCAGCGCTTCCTCCGTTCTGGTTGGTAATGGAAACATAGATGTTTTTTGCACAACGGTTGGATACCCAGACCATTTTTCTTTCAGATACTCTAAGCAATGGATTCAAAGTCAGTGTGGAGCTTGTGGGAGACAACAAATGGAGGCGCACCTGGGTGAGTGGGAAGAAGTTGTGTAACACAGCTTACATTGGAGGGCCTCTCATTTATGTCCTTATCTCTGATGGGGTTATTCGCTTCAGGGCCCAGGCACCTGTGCTGGCTCGGTCATTTGGTGCTAAGTGGGGCTAGAGAGTAGCCAGGTCCCTCGTGCTCACATGATTTGCTTTGTTTACAGATAACCCTGAATAGGCTACAGGAACGTTCCAACATTCATACCTGACGGTGACCTGCACAAAATTAGTATCATGCTGAGTCAGGACATGAATTCTCAGATTCCAGCATAATATATGGTTGGAATATTCTCATTTCCTTATGCAAAGGTAGACCACTATGTAGGCTACCTTCCCACCAAGTTTCATTTTCTCACCCCCAATCCTCAAGGAGATATTTGAAACGACCAGAACCCACCTAAGGGTCTAGTGTTTGTAGCTGCAAGAGTACTAGTGAGGATGTTCTGGGAAAACTCCAAGAGAACAAGACTGGAGAGTCTTGTGCTACTTGGCTATAGTATTTATACTATAGTACATGTGCACAGACCATGCAGTGCTTATCTACCGATACTATACTTGTATTACTAGGTTTAAGACTGGGAAACATGAGGCACCATGAGTTGTGTGTTTATTGGAGGATAAGCATACCTGTGCGGGCATGTGTTGGATAGGAGGCATGAGGCGCACATGAGGCGTGTCGCATGTTAATTTAGAGCATGTCACTGCAAGATCAATATCATGGGAGAAAGTTGGGCTTTGTGGGAAAGTAAGCGAATGAGCGAACATAGGGGCTATTGGAGTATTCGGTGAATTGTGAGTGAATGAGCATCTGGAAAAATAAGGGAAAATAGGGGAAAAATAGGGGCGTTTGTAACACTACCCCCCTCCTACGAACAAGCATCCTGATTGATCAAGGACTCGTCAAACGGCCACTGCATAGCAGCGTGCCAAAAGTGCAGTGTCTGCTGTTGCTCCGCATCAGCCAATAAAGTGGGAGGCCAAAAGAATGTGAAGGGATGTGGATTGTCCCAAGACCAAGCGCCATGAGGCCAGCCAGTTTCATCAAAGTCCGGAGAGAAGTCCGGTGTGTAATCTGCATCACCCCAAGCATCATCATGATCCGATTCTGGGGGAGTGGTGAGATCGGGAACAGGATCCTCATCGGATCCCCATAGAGAGTGAGTGTTGTGCATAGTAAACACTTCACTGTTAGTTTCATAGACCATATTCCAGTGGTCAGGAAAACCATGATCCCAAGAGGGACCAGGTGCATCAGCCCAATTGATGAGTGGATCACCTGCATCATCAATAAATATGTCCAAGTGATTTTCAAGATAATCATCCAAGTAGTGGATGACGTGAGGATTTTCTTCATAATAGGCACGGATTTCCGCGGGATCACTGAAACATGTAGGGCGGCAAGGTAACAGGCCAGGCATATTGATAACCCATTTAAGTCGACGTGGGTTGGCATAGGTGAGGGCACAGTAGAAGAGAGCGAGGTAAGTGGCAAATGAGAACGTTGTGGGAGCAAGGCTCAACCGACAGTATGGATATATGTGTTGGTAACCCTGACACACCCCAGGGGTTCAATCAACATCAAGTCGGTCGAAAGGAAGACGATTTTCTGGTACTTCAGATATGGGCTTGCCACAATGCTTGAATAAATCAAAGAAGTCAAAAGATGTCATCCGGAGCCATCGAGGCGCATTAGGATGTGCATTATGGAATTTGGTAATAGCTGTCATGGCATTAGACAGATTAGATTCAGGTTCCCATGTGCGATCTTCTTCTATATATCCTTGCCAATGGACAAGGAATTCAAGGCGGCAACCTTTCCACCTAGAATCAGCAATATAGTTGACTTCAAATTCAACATCTCGTTCCTCCATGACCTCCACTGGTCCAGGACGGAACGTGGGTTGACCATCAAGGTGTTTTTTGTAAGGTTTGACACGAGAGATATTCACGACCGGGTGAATTCTCATAGTGCGTGGCAAGCAAAGCTTCACTGCATTAGATCCGATTAGATCAATAATCTCATAGGGTCCAAGCCATTTCTCAGAAAGCTTCTTAGATACGCGTGTCAATTTCAAATGTTCAGTTGATAACCAAACTTTGTCCGATATGGAATAGTTAGGCACAGCGGATCTATGTTTATCGGCTTGTGCTTTCATGCGATTTTGTGCAGCAGCAAGATTAGCTTTTGTTTGATCAATAGTTTGAGCGATATCTGTTATAAACTGCTCAGCAGCGGGTGCTTTCGTAATATGTTGCTCAAAACCAATGTGTGGTTCATATGTGCGGGTGACAGAGAAAGGGGTTTTCTGTGTAGAAGCTTGTCACTTCGAGTTGTAAGAGAACTGTGCAAGTGGTAACCAATTAGCCCATTCGTCCTGCTTCTCGGAAGTAAAGAGACGAAGATATTGTTGTAAATCCCTGTTCATTCATTCTGTCTGTCCATTAGTCTGAGGATGGAATGCGGTAGATAATTTAGGTTGTATGCCTAGTCGTTTACACAAGTCTTGCATTACCTGTGAAGCAAACTGTGGTCCACGATCAGATATGATTGTTTTTGGTAATCCATGTTGTTTCCAGACATGGGTCATATACAGCTTGGCCATTTCCAAAGCTGATATGGCTTTATTGCAAGGGATGAATTCAACTTCTTTTGAGAATCGATCAACAACCACTAGGATTGAATCGAATCCATTGCAAAGAGGAAGATCGGTAGTGAAATCTACTGAGAGATCTTGCCATGGTCCTTCTGGTATAGACAGGGGTAGTAACTTTCCTGCGGGTGCAATGTTCTGTCCTTTGAATCGAGCACAGCGATCACAGCGTGAGACATAGTCCTTGACTAATGTACTCAGGCCAGGCCAAGTATAACTTCGTTGAACCAATTCCAATGTCTTTTCTGCTCCAGGATGCCCTGCAAGCGGAGTATCATGATGTAGATGTAGTACTTCCATGCGAAGATCGTCGACATTGGGTACAAAGATCTTGTTATTGTTATCTGCTAGCAAATCTTCTTGCTCCATACAGATTTGATATTCTT
>JBBPNA010000697.1:0-12587 GCA_038090555.1 Boletus subcaerulescens | reverse complement strand
CGCCCGTGCGGGCGCTATCCTTTTACTGCCTCAAGGCGCCATGTCTGCCAAGCTCGTATCATCAGAACAGTTTCGCGATGCAGCAATGAAGAGCGCGCTCGACTGGTACGAGTTTGCCAAAAAGCGCTACGGCCTCCAGCATCGTGACCTCGATCGTTCTCTCTATCTCATCACTGGTTTCTATAAGGCTCGCTCTTGGTCTCTCGGTTCGTTCAACAACTCTACGGGTGCCACAGGGAAAATCCTGGCCCGACAAAATGACAAAAATCCCAATGTCTACCCACTGGCGTTTGAGTTTGCCGCCGACTCGCATGATAGTGGTGGCGCCAGCGGGAACTTCAGTCAGACTATCTTTATCACTGGTTTCAAGATTACGGTCAACAATCAGCTCCCGGAAGTCATGGACGCCACAAAATCAGACACTGCCTGGTCGATACTAGTTCGTCGGTTCAGGGCTTGGTTACGCGGTTTTTCAGGTGGGCACAAACAGCCTATGACTATAGGTAAGCTGTAAAATCAACCCCTCGTGAACCATCTGACATTCTGTTGTGACGAATAGATATGGAGCACAAACCAAAGCTGTCCCAGGTTGGCTCTATGAACATATTTGTCTGTATTCTGACCAAACCGTCCATTAGCCCTTCCATCCCTCCGACTTCATCAATCATTACCTCCTGGGCAAGGTTCGTCAATTCGAGAATGCCGCACTACAACGTTGGATATCTTATGACATTCAGAATCCAGTCGACAGGGTTGCTATTACGCACGATGATGACTGGATGTATATGATGAAGGTATTTGTTGTGTTGTGTTCGTCGTCCTTTGTCTTATGTGTCTGCTAGAAAGGATTGAAGCATGAGGATCTTCTCCACGAAGACCGCCTTGGCGCATTCCTAACACAACACTGTACCACGAAACGTGAAAATGGTAAGCCCTTTCGATCATTATGATTGTCGTCATTGCTGAGTACTCCTTAGCTGCTGTATATCTGAAAGTCGAAGCGTACGTCTTGTTATTTCACATACGTTCAGAAACACTCAAGACCGTCTTGACAGTGATGGGACCATGGATTCCATTTCCTCTACTGCTGACCAACATCACCCGTCGCCGGAGCTCGAGATGTCAGACCCTTCTGCTTCTGAGTTCGAGGTATCACTGTCATCTTCTACTGAGTCGGAAATTTCGACTTCTACTACGCCGGAGTTTGAGGGGTTGGCCCTTCCTACATCCGACCTTGAGTCTTCACCTCCTTCTACACCCTCGCTCGACAATCCACAGATTGTCATTACGCGCACGTACCCAATTTTTCAGGATCCTTCGAGAAGTCTGACAGTCACTTTGCAGGCATCCGTGCTCAAAATATAGCCATCGGCCGTAAGCGGATCCCAGTTGGCCTTCATGTTTTAGTTCGGTTTGGGGGTGCCGAACAAAGAACTCAAAATATCCCCATACTGTTGAACGATAGCGATATCGAATGGGACGGTGTGATTTTTCTGTGAGTTTGTTGTTTTCTGTTTGCATACAGTCGTTGACTATGTCTCAGAAGGCCCTCTCAAGCCTCTGACAAGGTCCAATTCACGGTTTATGCCTCCTTCGAGCTCAACCCAATGCTGAGCGATGGAGAGGCTCTCTACTCATCAGAAGCCCGCCTAGACGAGTTAGTCGGTGGTACACATTGTGAGTAAATTGCTTTGAGTGTGGTCCACCTAGTCGCGGAATCTTAATGTCGACGTAGTAATCGCATTCACTCGGGGAGAGTCAGGGATCGCGACCTCTAGTCCCTCGCTGCTCATTACCCTAGGACGATGGCATTCTACTCCTCTGGCAGTCGCCCCAAGCGGTGGTGACAGTAATGTAATTGAACCTTTCTACACCAACGCCCATCCGCTGACGATTCATTGTCGGCAGTTGGACTTGGAAGAATCAGATTCGGATCTCGTTCGCGAGACAAATTTAGGGCAAGAAGCTCTCCTTCGTTACTACAGTGGATACCAGAGAGAAGAGCTCGAGAGTGCTATCCGTCATTTCAAATGTGCTCGCTGCAGCTGTCCTCCAACACATCGATGTTATGCGGTGGTGCTTGTCAATCTTGCCAAGGCAGAGTTCATTGGCTATCAAGTTGACCCAACAAGTGGAAATCTCGAGGAGCTCATCGAATTGTATCGACACGCCCTTGATCTGCGTCGTCCAGGTCACCCTGACAGACCTGCGACGTTACTACAGCTCGCTCAAATTCTGCTATTCCACTATGAGAAGCAGGGATACGTTGGATCTATCGCAGACGAGGTCACCGTGCTCATGACCGAGTTTCGGGATCTCCCTGAAGACACTCATGAACGCCGAGCTGCGGACCTCGTGCTCGACACGCTCAAGCGATGCAGAGTCGTCAACTCTGGAAGCTTACCTGAGCTCGACGAGTTGGTCCAGACGCTGAGATGTAACGCAACAGTGTCTTCAAATGACTACTTTGACAAACCGCAACGATTGATCAATCTCGGCAGCGCATTGTGGAGATCATACGAGGAACATGGTAAACCCGGTGATATCGACTCTTTTCTGGAGACAAATGAGCAAACCTTGCAGCTGCTCCCGAGTCGTCATCCCGATCGACTTCCTTGCCTAAGAACCCTTAGTGCTGCATTGTGGAGACTCCTCGAGACCCACGAAGATCTTGGTTACTTCAGAAAGTTGATTACGCTCAGCAAAGAGGCTTTACAGCTCATACCAGAGGGACATCCTGATCGCCCGTACTGGATCTCCAGTGAGTTGCTCCATCACCATTTTTTAATGTGCGCTTGAACATGCAGCGCAGTTTCTGCAAGCTCTCTCGCCGAGACTTCGGAACGCTCAGGTGACACAGCCTCCGAAACTCACGAAGCGGTCGTACAGTACTCTCGGGCTATATTGGCATGGTCCCATCTTACAACCCATAAACTTTAGGATCATCACGGGGCTGGAGGTCTCTTTTGACTATGAGATTAGTTTCGTATATTGCTGTCACTGTCGGCTAGGTCAACGGACATAGGGAGTTGATGTAATGTAACTCTAGTAGTAGTCAATTCAGTATTAGCACCTGTTCTCTTGACGTCTTTCACCTAATGAAACCCAACATTTCCACCACTGTCATTTTGGGCAAATTGGTCACTCGAGTCCCATACGTATATGTTTTTCTATTGGAATATATTGCAACAGAGGGAATACTATGGCGATGTCAGTACCAGTGTTGTGGAAAGTTGCACGGATACTAGCAATTCTTTTTGCGTCCATAACGACGTCGTAGAGCACCCATGAAGATCTGAAATGCATGTATGGTTATCAATTGCTCAAGAATCATCATCGGACATCAACGAAACCCATCTCAGGTGCCAGAAATAACGCGCCCGATATGCAACTCCTCACACCGTTTCGTGGTCTGCGCGGACCGTTTTATCTGGTCAGGTAGGATAGGGTGTCCGGCAGCAAGCACAACTTAATCTATATTTCTTGTGGAACCCGGTGCACGTGTTCTTTGGCGATGGTCGGTGACCAGCTTTGGGCATGTCAAATCATTGATATCACCCTAAAGTCCACGAGTACCATCGTTGAGCAGGCAAAGACAAGTAAAATGGTGCACGACCGTACAGCATGGAAAACCGAGATGACCGAGTTTCTTCGCACATCATAGGGAAGGGGGTTCGTTACTTGACGAAGTTGTACATGTCAATAGTCGATTCATGGGTTGAATTGATGACGGGCAAGGGCAAGAGTAATAGGCTTACCGGACGTCCATATTGATGTACTTGTTGGACAAGAGGCACGCTTTGGTTCACTGAGTAACCCATTCGTGTCAGATTGGGATAGCCTGCGCAAGTGTGAGTAGTGATCCCAGTGGAACGTATACGTGTGACCTTTTGGTGGAGATCCTTGGGGTCCACCGACCGATTTGAGCGTCTCGAGGACTTTTACTTTGAGGACGATAGGACTGAACAACAAGTGGACATTCGTTCGTAGATTACCATCGTTGAGTAGGCGATCGATCGTACGGAGCGGACGCATAGACTCAAGCTTGGAACTGGTTCCATGTCAAAAGGACTGTTAGAACGGTACACTGGAATGAAATTACCAACGATTTTACTCAGGATCCAGCGCTTGTCCCTTCTGATACGATAAAGAAGTCTTGCTTGCTTGGAGCGCCCCTGCTCTCAAGCTTCTTCCAGTCTGATGAAGTATTGGTCAGAGGTTATATCGAGGCACGCAGAAAGTAACATGCTGCCGACAACGACCCACCTCCCAGTTAGTGACAGCAGACTCTTCTACCATCAGCTCGTACATGACGCGACCCTACCAATCGTGTTATGTGAACGAACATGATAGACTCGCGTCGCGCAGCACATACCCATCAACGTTCAACGTTGACCAACTGGCTGTGTTTGCCATTTCCCTTGTATTCTCGCCTGTTCGATGCCAAAGACATATGGTTGAAAACACACAACCGTAATTAAGCAGCAGGCTTCAGACTGCGCGACAGCCTGTACGGAGGCGACTGAGATGGCCAGATGTTGTTGATCGATGTTCTCTGTCTCGTAGAGAGTCGCCCCCTGTCCAAGCAAGCGGCCATAGATAGCCTTTGAACCCCGTCAAGCGTATTCGGCAGAGGAAACACAGCCCTCAACACGTGCCGTGAACACGAGCAAGATTGTCAATCTGCCACGGCTTGTTCATCAGCGTTCTTACGACCACTCTGCGACAATCGCGTCCGCACCAATGGCTTCGTCGTCGATAATGTCTGGTGCGTCATGTTGAATTTAACGTGGAGTTGCTCTGACGCTCACCACCATCTCCTTCAGCAGAAACCAGCACCGGTGGCCGGGTGGTGGTGACGTTTGCAGGAAATGCCAAGTATCTTGTGGGCGGTGGCAAGCTCAAGGGGGTACAAGTTCGGCGAGTGGCAGACGGCCAACAAATGGCATTCATGGAAGCGGAGGGTGTCTTGTGTCTCGCTGCGTCAAAAGATGGCAGATGGATCGCGGCGGGGACAGCCAGAGGAGAGGTGGTGCTGTGGGATGCCAAGACATACGAACGAGTCTTTGAACACAAGGAACCCCTTCCCATCAACGAAGTCGATTTCTTCCCTGACAAGACTCGACTCGAGTCAGCAACCAACCGCACAGCCACCATTTGGGACATACCAAGCGGCAAACAACTACAAAGAGTTGACCACGAGGCAGGTCAGAGTGCAGTGGGGTACTTCAAGAAAGTGGGCATTCCCATCGCAGAAATCACTGAGAATTCCATTCGAGTATACGACAGCCACGACGGTCGTTTACTCGTTGAGATCCCAGTGCGCGTAACCTCGTCCCCTCTCCTCTGGTTCAGCAACAACCAATATATCTTTGTCATATCCAACAACACGATCAAGGAATTTAAAGTGTCCACTGGTTCAACAGTCGCGGAGTGGCAAGTTACCTATAGCGAACACTCGTGCATTGCCCTACCCGCGAATCGGAAATTCATCGCATACTCTGCACAACATGCCATCACGTTTTGGAATGCGTCTACGCACACCAAGTCTGGTTTCATTGAACGCCCTGTAGAAATATCTTTCTTTGCATTCTCTCCGGACGGCCAGTTTCTCGCAATCTGTGGACTGGATGGAGATGTCACCATCCAAGATCTCGAAGACGGCTTGCCTTCATGCTATTCTGCTGTAAGTATCGGTCGTCGGGCTAATCTACCAATCCGCCTTGTTTCGGTCCTCGTTAAACACCGAAACTGATCAGTTTTTCTCTCAGGCACCGTGTATTCATATCGCTGACACTGCACTCGAGGGCTGCCTTGTAGATGCTGAAGCACCATTGGCGGACGCAATTTCCACTTCTCGCTACCAGGGCAATCACGCACCCAACAGATCCCTCGTACGAGTCCTAATCAAGCGGAGCAAAGTGTACTTAGCCGATGGTTTGTGGGAATTGGCGTTGAATGACGCAAACAAGGTGCGTTGCTTCGTGTCATGCAGGTTAGCTCTATTGATAGATCATTATCAGGTCATCGAACTCGACCCATCGTCCCCGTGGGGTTACGAGAGGAAACACGCGGCGTTACACAAGGCAGGAGACTATGAAAACGCAATCAACGCATTCGAGGCGATGCTATCCAAGATGTCGCAATCGACTGATCCTGGTATTCGCAGTAAGGGCGTTGACATCACGCCAAGATTCATCTACTGATACTTATTTTCTACTAGCGCTCCATCGCCATTACATAAATCCTACAAATACGAGAACGGCCATCCGACGTGCCGTTCAGCACGCTATCCGCGACTCTCCTCGGGTGCTCATTAACACCACCTCCGGCCGACTCCTCGACAAATCAGAACAAGCCGCGTCATTTGAATCTCTCCCGGTCTTCAAAAAGCTGATCTCTTCCATGACGACCATCATTGATCATACTCGCATCGAACACGACGTGACGCAGCACTATCGTTATGCCATGTTTTCGCACGAGCGAGAAGACAATGAACCTCTGTTCGAGAATATCATTCGCGTCACAGTTCATAATCTCGAGGATTCTCCCACCAACAACAAGCTTAAAATGTTCTGCAAGATTGTACAGGATGCTGGGTTGCATTGGGCTTGGAGCGATACCTGTTGCATCAACAGGGAGGATGACGTCGTGCTCCAAGAAGCATTGGTTGCCATGTTCAGGTGGTACCAGGGTTCTGCTTTGACTCTCGTTTTACTCCGCGGTGTTCGCTCTCCGTCACGGCGTGGTGATCTCATCAGGAGCATATGGAACACTCGTGTGTGGGCATTCCAGGAATACCATGCCTCGAACGTCGTTCGATTCTATAATGAGGACTGGACACTCTACCGGAACCTCGACATCCCAAATCACAAAGAGTCTCCCGAGATCCTGATGGAGATGGAGGAGGCAATGGGCGTCTCGGCGCAGGCCCTGATGGCACTTCAACCTGGATTAGACAACATTCGGGAGAAGCTGCGCCTGGTTTCAAGACGAGAGGCGACTCTCGTCGAGGATGAGGCGTATTCACTGCTTGGGATATTCTCCGCGTCTTTGCCGGTCATCTATGGTGATGGAGACCAAGCGCTCGGGCGACTGTTGGCACAGATACTCACGAGTTCGGGAGACGCGAGCATTCTTGCATGGACTGGGAAGTCTGGAAGCTTCAATAGCTGCCTCCCAGGCCGCATTCATGTATTCAGCCAGTTATCGACTTCACACATTCCGCCATCCATGACAGGCACCAAAATGGATACCATCACTGCCACGTTGCGAGCCTCTTCCCTCAATCTTGACTTGGTCATGAAATTGTACGATCGGCTCAAAGAGCTTCCTGCGCCGTCGTTCTTAGGAAAACGGATGAAGCTTTCCTGTCTTACGTTCAGACTCGGGCCCTTGTCGGTTTCTCGGACTGGATCAGTACAAGTATTCCGTGCACAGACAACCACACTCGGGACTATAGAGATTAGTACCGCAGAAGATCTCTCCAAGTTGGACTCTCTGATTCTTGTCCACCCATGGATCGACTTTCTCCTCGGCCGACAGTCTGTGGGAGAGACAATGGAGGAAACGGATGATGAGTCTGTGGGAGAGACAAAGGAGGAAACAGATGATGAGTCTTCATCTGAGAGCGAACCATCTTCACCCCCACCGCCGATGGACAGGCACACAGCAGCTCTCCAGCTTATCGCTCGCCTGAGACAACCGTTCGGTGCACTACTACTCATGCCGACGCATCAAGATGTAGTGGGGTACTGGAGAGTCGCTTCAGAGAGTCTTATCACTGTCCAGGTACAGGAGGACATGCCGTTGGATGACCTGATAGACAGCATACGGATACTGGATGTGCTCTGATGATATCTATCTGTTACATGGCCTCGGTTCCGCATTCGTTTCCCCATGCCATGCTTGTGCGGTGCGTTGCGACATGATACCATGTTACAGTTGACTTGCTGTTACTACTAGCTTACATTTATCAATCTCTCCGACCTTCCAAGTTGTAACTCTTCGTATAATCTCGCTGTCATCGATATCACCCGAGTAGCTGTATTTTTTATGTTCCCAGGTAAGTACCACGGGCGTGTTTGCGGTGTCGGGCAACTCCGAGCAGCTTGCCCAACATCACCCCACGTGAGCAATTCATTCCAGGATGTGTATGCGAAACATCTGCTTAAACGACATATTGTCTACGGATATCCTCTATGGACACCAGAGCCAATGAGTACACTCCCTGAAGATTACCAAGAACACAGGCTTCAAATTGGGGATGTCGGCACAGTCGATAGCGATGGCAAATTCGACGTCAATATCTGCAAACGTAGTGATAACCCTCTCCATACGCTCAGAGTCCCTGAGAACTTCCAGCCTATTGAGGCGCTGTCAAGTTCACAAAGAATGCGTTATCTGCTCACCCGATTTACTCCCATGGCATACAACAGGTCCTCCAGCCCAACAAACCTATGTAATCCACAGTGCGACCGTCTCTATACTGACAGTGTCATCTCAAGCCCTCAGGTGACTATGAGTTCACCACGTCCACCTGTGCAGGCGCTATCCTTCTACTGTCTCAAGGCGCCATGTCCGTCAAGCTCGTGTCACCAGAACAGTTTCGCGATGCAGCAATGAAGAGCGCGCTTGACTGGTACGAGTTTGCCAAAAAGCGCTACGGCCTCCAGCATCGTGAGTCGTCAATTCAGTAGCGTATGTAGCACCTGTTCTCTTGACGTCTTTCACCTACTGACACCATACATTTCCACCACTGACATTGTGGGCGAATTGGTCACTCGAGTCCCATACATATATGTTTTCTATTAGAATATACAAATGCGCAATTGAAAGTTTGCAACAGAGGGGACACTATGGCGATGTCGGTACCAGTGTTGAGGAAGGTTTGCACGGATACTTCGCGAGTCATTTTGCGTCCATAACGAAATTGTAGGGCACGCATCTGAAATCCATGTATGGTTATCAATTGCTCGAGAGTCATTTGGACATCAACGAAAGAAAAGTAGACCCATCTCAGGTGGATATAACGCGCCAGACTCTATGCAACTCCTTACGCTGTTTCGTGGTCTGCACTGACCGTTTTATCTCGTCAGGTTGGATAGGGTGCCCGGCAGCAAGCACAACAAATCTGTAACACATGTTCTTTGGCGATAGTCGGTGTGTCAATCACTGATATTACCCTAGAGTCCATGAGTACCATCGTTGAGCAAGCAAAGACAGGTAAAATAATATGCGACCGTACACCATGGCAAGCCGAGGTGACCGAGTGCCTTTACACTGGCACAACATAGGGAGGGGGTTTACTTGCCAAAGTTGCATACGTCAATAATCCATTCACGAGATGAATCGATGAGACGGGAAAGGGCAAGAGTAATATACTTGCTGGACGTCCATATTGACGCACTTGTTCAAGGACAAGAAGCGCAGTTTAGTTCGCTGGGTAACCCATTCGTGTGTCAGATTGACGCACATCGGGATAGCCTTCGCACGTATGAGTGGTGATCCCAGTGGAGCGCAATGGAACGCATATGTACGACCTTGTGCTGGAGATCCTTGGGGTCCGCCGACCAATTTGAGTGTCTCGAGGACTTTTACTTTGACGATAGGACTGAGCAATCCGAGCAAGTGGGCATTCATTTGTAGAGTACATTGTGCAGAGCGGACGCATAGGATCAAACTCGGAACTGGTTCCATGTCAAAGACTGACGAAATGGTACGCTGGAATGAACTCTTGATGAAATTACCAACGAGCTTACTCGGGATCCACCACTTGTCCAGATATAATAAAAGACAGGCAACATTCTTGTTCGCGTCATCGCTTCCAAGCTTTTTCTGATGAGGTATTGATCAGAGGTTTATAACGAGGCACGCAGGAAGTAACGCATTGCTGATAGTGACGTACCCAGTAGTTGACAGCTGATTCTCCTGCTATCAGCTCGTATACACAAAGGCGGCCCTACCAATCATGTGAGAATAATGGTGCACGCATCGTATCGCTGTTGACACCAACTAACTGGGTGTATTCGCCGATTTCCCTTGTATATCTCGCCTAACGCCAAAAACATGCAGGCACACCCATGGCTGAGAACACACGATCGTAGTCGGCTTCCCTGATAAAAACCAAGTCCTATGGGAAAAGCGGTTGGAAAAGGGAAAGGCTGCGGTTCGAAAAACCTTACTTCGAAAAGACTGCGCGACAGCCCGTGCAAAGGCAAGTGATGGCCGGATGTCATAGATCGATGACCACTATCTCGTAGACTCGCCCCCTGTCCAAGCAAGCGGCCATAGATAGCCTTTGGACCCGTCAACACAGCCCCGCGACACGTGCTGAGAACACGAGTTCTTGAAGGAACGAGATAACAATCTGCCACGGAACGCTTCAACTCTCACGACCACCCTGCGACAATCACATCCACACCAATGACCTCGTCGCCGACAATGCCTGGTCCGTCATGGTGAATTTTAAAGTGGAGGTGCATTGATGCTTACCGTTGCTGAAGAGCCATCTCCGTCCATGGAAACCAGCACCGGTGGCCGGGTGGTGGTGGCGTTTGTAGGCAATGCCAAGTATGTTGTGGGCAGTGGCAAACTCAGGGGGGTTCAAATTCGGCGAGTGGCAGACGGCCAACAAATGGCATCGCTGGCAGCGGAGGGTGTCTTGGGCCTCGCTGGGTCGGAAGATGGCAGATGGATCGCAGCGGGGACAGAGAGAGGAGAGGTGGTGCTATGGGATGCCAAGACATACCAACGAGTCTTTGAACACAAGGAACCCCTTCCCATTAACTCGGTCGGAATCTTCTCCAGGACTCGGCTCGTATCCGAATCAACCTACCACAGACTCACTATTTGGGACATTCCAAGCGGCAAACAACTACAAACATTTGACCTCGAGGAAAGTGCAGTGGCCCAATCATTGTACTCCTCTTGGAGCGGTGACTTCCCGGTAGCCACCAAGAATTCCGTTCGAGTATACGACACCCACAAAGATCGTTTGTTCGTTGAGATCCCAGTGCAAGTATCCTCTCCCTACCTTGCGTTGTCCAACAACAACCATATCTTTGCCATATCTGATGGCACAATCAAGCGACTTGATCCAACCACCGGTTTAGTGGTCGCGGAGTGGCAAGTTCCCTGTAGCGAACACTCGCACATTGATCGACTCAAAGATGGGAATTTCATCGCATGCTCTGCAAAACATGCCATCACGTTTTGGAATATGTCTACGCACATCAAGTGCGGTCTCATTGAACGCCCTCTAGAAATATCGTTCTTTGCATTCTCTCCGGACAGCCAGTTTATCGCAATATGTGGACTGGACGGAGAAGTCACCATCCAAGATCTCGAAGACGGCTTGCCCTCATGCTATTCTGCTGTAAGTATCGGTCGTCGGACTAATCTACCAATCCGCCTTGTTTTGGTCCTCGTGAAACATTGAAACTGATCAGCTTCTATCTCAGCCACCACGTATTCATATCCCCGACACTGAACTCGAGGGTTGCATTGTAGACGCTGAAGCACCATCGACGGATGCAATCTCTACTTCTCACTACCGGGGCAATCACGCACCGGCCGACAGATCCCTTGTACGAGTCCTCATCAAGCGGAGCAAAGTGTACGTAGCCGATGGTTTGTGGGAATTGGCGTTGAATGACGCAAACAAGGTGCGTTGCTTCGTGTCATGCAGGTTAGCTCTAGTCGATAGATCATTATCAGGTCATTGAGCTCGACCCATCATCCCCATGGGGTTACGAGAGGAAACACGCAGCGTTACACAAGGCAGGAGACTATGAAAACGCAGTCAATGCATTCGAGGCGATGCTATCCAAGATATTGCAGTCGTCTGATCCTGGTACTCGCAGTAAGGGCGTTGACATCATGCCAAGGTTCATCTACTGGTACTTATTCTCTACTAGAGCTTCATCGCCATTACATAAATCCAACAAATACGAGAACGGTCATCCGACGTGCCATTCAGCACGCTATCCGCAACTCTCCTCGGGTGCTCATTAACACCACCTCCGGCCGACTCCTCGACAAATCAGAACAAGCCTTGTCATTTGAATCGCTCACGGTCTTCAAAGAGTTGATCTCTTCCATGACGACCATCATTGATCATACTCGCATCGAACATGACGTGACGCAGTACTATCGTTATGCCATGTTTTCGCATGAGCGAGAAGACAACGAACCTTTGTTCGAGAATGTCATTCGCGTCATAGTCTATGATCTCGAGGAGTTCCCCACCAACGACAAGCTCAAAATGTTCTGCAAGATTGTACAGGATGCTGGGTTGCATTGGGCTTGGAGCGATACCTGTTGTATCAACAGGGAGGATGACGTCGTGCTCCAAGAAGCATTGGTTGCGATGTTCAGGTGGTACCAGGGTTCCGTTTTGACTCTCGTTTTACTCCGCGGTGTTCGCTCTCCATCACGGCGTGGTGATCTCATCAGGAGTATATGGAACACTCGTGCCTGGACACTCCTGGAATACCGAGCCTCGGAGGTGGTTCGGTTCTACAACGAGGACTGGACCCTTTACATGAACCTCGACATTCCAAATCACAAGGAATCTCCCGAGATCC